>SRHC01000323.1:204192-205238 GCA_004794325.1 Pomacea maculata
TCTAAAGCTAATCAGTTGGGAGTAAACAGTATGGAACGCGATATGTTCCACCGTCAAGGATGCTACAGCAAATTTAGGACTTGGGGAATGTATGTGTGTGGGTTATAGGTGTGGAGGATCATACATACAAACATTCCTTACACACAAGCACACACAGGTGGTTTTCGTTAAGCATTCATCATGCTTTAGTGAGAGAACACATCAGCAAATCGCCATAAACCACACTTTGTCATTGGTCTTGACATGGCAGCGAGAAAATGCTTTCACGCGTATGCTGCTTTGGCTCAAACTAAAACATGTTTGAGAAACACTGACACTGGACACTGACCAATGGCAGTTACTATCTACAGCAATGAGCAGTGAGTTACAATTGTGCTAACTATACCTTGCCAACGGAAGAGCAATCACAGGTGAAAGAAGTAGATTCATTATTAATAAAAGTGAACTCGATGGTTATGGAAGACACAAAGTGTCCTCACCTGCAGAAATATGGCCATCATCGTAAAAGTCCTACTAATGCAGAACTCAACTAATCTATGGCTAGAAGAGAGTCATCTAGTCCCAGAAGCAAAACTACTTGGACACACTAGCAAGTCCTCTGGTCCGAGGAGCAGTTACTACTCCAAGGGTGTGTCGTGGCAGCACATATCTGGAAGTGAAACAAAATGGCTGCTGCACGCTCGCCTTCTGTCCAGACTCCAACACAGCGACATCTTCCTTGTGTGACTGCGCATGCCCCACGCGACCCCCGCACCACATCCCCTCCCACTCACATGCCTACCCTACCCATCTTCCACCACTCTCCTACCCCACATGGCTCTCTACCCTCCCCGCATTGTCAGTGACGCTAAAGAAGTCCTTAGCCAACCAGGAAGAAGGAACATGTGACATAGATGTCACTACAACTGTTTTTTAAAAATAAATCGAACTTTTTTTAAAAATTTTAATGGACAATACAGAAAGATACGTCTGCCTTGGGAAAGAAAATAAATAAAAAGCACCCGACAGACTGTTGCTAAAAGAGGAAGTAAAAGATTACCAAAAAA
>SRHC01000323.1:205257-315263 GCA_004794325.1 Pomacea maculata
AAAAAAAAAAAAAAAAACAAAGAAAAAAAGAAAAAAAGCAAGAAGAAGAAGAAGAAAAAAACCAAAACCAAAAAGCAGACGAATAGGAAGTGATGGCCTCAAACGACAGCAGGAGGAGGAAACGAAAATCAAAGTTCCACCGGGACTCTGCTATCGAGTAGTTTAAATTACGTTTTATCGAGTAGTTCAAAATGTGTTTAGTCTAAATTTAGAAGTTTTGCCCTGGAGTTCCAAAAAAGGAAAAAAGAAGGAAAGAAAAGATTGTTTTATTCTTTCTCTTCCGAGTAAACGACATGAAGTCCAAGTTATGTACAGACATAAAACGATTTTCTAGTCTTGGCACTGTTAATCTGAAAGTATACAGTTTAAAATTACTTTTTTTTTTTTGCTTTGTGTAATGTTCAGAGATAGAAGGTGATGTCTCATCTGAGCAACCCTGTCCAGTTTGAACCTGTCTTACGCATACCAAAGTTTGTTCTTAACTAAAAGACCATCATCCACGGGCTGGCTACGTGTTGATCGGTGATCCAAGTTCTATATTTATTTTTGCTCAAACCATTTACCTAAGGAACAAAGATGGATGTTCTCACGTGTGTGACCGTTGCAGATGACAATGGCGGTTCAGACAGAAACAGGTTGCACGGTTAAGTTACGATTTAAAGTGTGTATTACATTAGCCTGATACCAATATTCCACGTCTGATAATTTACGCTGTTCTTTCAGGTTGACACACAAAATCCTCCCCTTGCTGGTCTTCCAGCCTAACTTCTGCCAAGTTTTGACCCCCAGAATGACCTTTTACGGTCCGGGGCTAAGACCAGGTTTACCGGAGAAATTGTATTGCAGTCTCATTTAAAGTGCTGTTTTTTTAAAAGAATTTTTATTTCACTGAATCTGTTTATTGTGGTTTTCATTACACACGCACGCGCGCCCGCTTATGACGATTTAAAAATTCAAGTTACTCTCCTTCCAGACATTTCATTAACTTTAATAAAAATGGCGTTCTCGAATGTAATTATATTAATGTGTCTCCTGTTAATGTTTCTTTTTTTTTTTGACCACATATATTGGCATTCAGGTATTGGCCTTCTCTACGTTACTCGCGTGGTAGCAAGAAAATGAGTATTAGTGCACAAATGTCAAAGTATTTCTTTTCTGTCTTCGTAGTCTGATATGTATTCATATATACACGCAGTTTCTCGGTGACTGAAAGAGTGTGTGTTGAGGAGGGGATGGGGACCGAAAAATAACTGACAGGACCTGTACCAACAGTAATCAAACATTATATAATAATTGACTATACTTTACATGCAATAAACATTACTTGCATGAAACTCGTACCAAAATTTGCTCAAAGACAAGATGTCGACCTTTGACCGCATCATAAACTGTCATGTTTCCACCTGGTAACAAACATGGACGGCAGAATACGCGAACTGTATTTGGGGCTGGAACCCAGCGCGGCGCATCCATCAAAGTGTAAAATTGTCCTCCGCTCAAAAGGATTTCTCTCCACTCTCGTCTCCACCCTGCTGGGGCCCCAGGCTGACCAGACGGGAGGATCATGAATGGAGGAGCGAGTCGCTGCGGCTGGCGTTTCGACGCGAAGCCCGTCGGCAAGATTCCCTGCAGGCGTCGCTCACCAGCCTTTGTCCCCCTCTGCAGTGAATGGACTTGCCCCGTCTAAGCATGAGGGTGAGGGCGAGGCCACGGACAGAGAGGGGAGACAGCATGGCCGCGCGTGGCGACGGCAGATAACGCGCTGGGCGTTCGATTCCTATTTTAAGGAACGTGCGCGGCCAAAATAGCACAAGATTGTGGGATGGAAGAAGCGGAGGAAAAAAGGACTGGGCAGCAGGGCAAAAGGGATCGATTGATCAGTGAGAAGGGGGTGGGCTTTAGAAATGATAGTGTATATATGTGTGTGTATTTATATGTATGTGGTATTGTGTGTGGGTGTGTGAAATAGAGCGAGAGAGAAAGAAAGGATATACCGCAGGATTCGTAGTCATCTGTTGTCAGTTATATCAAAATCAGAAGACAAGGCACTAGGAAGCTCGACTGCTCCCCCTCCCCTGAAAACTCTAACCCATGCAAAATAAGCAAAAGAACAAATAAAAACAAACAAATAAAAATCTTTTAACTGGCAACAACTTCTGCCAAGCTTTGGTCCCGAAAAAAAAGAAACTATGTGAAAGTAACTATGTGGCAGAACTAATGAACGTCACAAACACGACTAAGTGAGGTTTGGTACAATGTGTGGAGGAGGCAGGTCCCTGAAGAAAGCTTCCGCCTGTAGTGAAAGACAGAACAAAGGAGGATTACAACAAATACTGTACTTTCTAGGTCATGGTCATCCCACGAAATCCCCACTAAATAAAAAATTCCGGTGTTGTGCTTTACTTTTTAAGAAATTTTCTCTTTTTTGTTTAACTTTGTCTTTTTTTTTCGGGTGGGGGAGGTGACGTGGGTGGTGATTTTATTTTCTCAAATAAGATCTGCTTCCAACAAAGTGGCGAGTTTAGGAGTGGGAACGCACACTCACATACGCACAAACATTCTCTTTCTCTCACCCAACTCTCTCTCCACACACACGCACTCTTAGGTACACGCACATTTTCTCAAAAAAAAAAAAAATTCTCACCCACACAGCACACACACATGCACACAGATGCATGCACACGCGTGCACTCGAGCCAGCTTGCACGCCTGAACAGCTCGCACTAAAGAGGAATATTTTATGGGCTAACGATATCGGTGAAATTAGCTTGGCCCAACATTTCCTGAAACACTGCCTGCAGGCACATCTGCGGCTCTCATCAATAAGGCAACGGCACTTAAAAGTAGCGCTTGTGACGTCAGGAGGGAAAAAGCTACTACGTCACTGCCGCATTTCCCGTTTTTGGATGGAAACGTCTTGACGTGAAGTCTCTTCTCGTCTCGAAAACTCCGTTATTTGTTTTCCTCCGCGTGTAATCAAGCAGCCAATGCAGTAGAAAATGGAGTGTCGAAGCCTCTACACTTGACACTGCCACCTTTACTCGCAGTAAACAAACAAAAAACAAATAAACAAACAAACAAACAAAAACAAACAAACAACCAAATATACACGATTGAGAAAATAGTTGTTAGTATCTGGTCCACTGACGGCCATTCAAATATAGGTTTTATTAGAAATATTTTGACACTCACCAAACCAGCCAAAACCAGTCCAAACCACTCAAACCAAGATCAAGCCAAACCAAACAAACTAAAGCAAGTCAAAACCAAATAAATCGAAACCAAGCCAGATCAAACAAACCAAAATCAAACCGAACAAAACAAAACTAAAGTCAACAACATCAAGTGCTACAGCATTGAACCAAAATAAAAAGAAAATAAAAAAATGTCGTGCCAAACGAAGGCGTTGTTTACAAAGCTGTCAGCTGTCCTCACAAGGGTCTGACGAAGCTGTCACGTGTAATAAGAGAACGCAATAAAAAAAAGTTCCTCCGGGGTCATAGTTATGAAGCGAGGGGTAACTGGGGCAGCAGGGGGAACTCGAGGACAAGCGTCTTTTTTTCGAAATTATAAAGCTGTATCCAGACCCCCAAGATGTGTAAATCAGTAGCTAAGTTGGTGGCAAATATATCTTGAGGTAAAATTTGGTATGATGGTTAAAAGACTCGCTAGTCCTTACTGCAGTGAGAGGCCTTAGGTTCAAATCTCGACTCTGGGTTCTCTCTGTACGGATAACCTGTTCGCACGTTTCTCCCCTCTCCCCTCATAGTGAAAAATCCTCTCTAGATGGATGCACTTTTCAACCAGAGCAATCAGTCAACTTTGGGGTAAAGATACAGGAATTAGTGTCCGTGGGGTTTGGGCATCGAACTGTAAAACATTGACAACAAGACGCTTTTTGTTTTCTTGAGTTCCTTCCCCATATTGCTCTGTGGAAAGGACTTACTCTCGCGTCATAGCAGTAACCCCGGGGATGTCACGAAGCCTGTCATCAGAAGTGGGGATAGTCAGTTGTCAGATGTCAGTACGGGAGAGCCGTGCGGTGGCTGGACGTAGTTACAGGGACATCCTGACACTGTCAGATGTAATTGCAGGCCTGTTGCACAACTGCTGGCGTCATTACAGGGCTGTTACAAAGCTGTCACATGACATTACCGAGGCAGTGCAAACCTGTCCGATGCCATTACAAAGGTTTTGCAAAGCTGTCATGACAGGAGATGACACAGAAGCGCAAGCAGAACTTTTTCTTTGATGTCGAACAATGTCAGTAACGGAAAGATATGTGAGCTCGTGACGTCAGCCAGCTAGGTCACTGTTTGGGCATTTCTGACGTCATCATATGCTCGAAGTTTTCTCATTAATGGCGGCTATATGTGACGTCAGAAATTAGAATTAAAACAACTGCATTGTTTCTTCTTTAAAAAAACAAAAAGTTAATAAAAATCCTTTAATCCTTTTACTCCTCGAGGAGCATGGCCTCAACAACATCTAATGCAAAACATAATTAGCGGAAATTAAAAAAAAAAATTAATGACAGCTTTATGTTCGTTTGTATTCTACTCAGTTGCCTCACAGTCCAATTTAAATGTCTTGTCTGAACTAAGCCTGTAAAAGACGGGGAATAGAAAACAATTTTTAGTATTTGTTGAGTTTATATTGGGGGGGGGGGGAGTTAAAGACTTAGCACAGCTGAATATATTCCAAGGAACTGTAGTGTAAACAAAATAATTATGAAAGACAGATCTTACTACAACCTCCACACACATTCTTGATCATTGTGTGATTGCTTTTAGCGACCTGTTGGAGATGGGTGTATCTAAGTCCAGCGAAAGACCTACACAGCCTCCAACAGGTTTTGCTGTAGGTTGTGTTTTAAACATTTCTCGTGTCCACTCTTTGTCCACTCACTTCTCCCACAGACACACACATCTGAATCGCAAGCAGAAGGGTATACTATTCACGACTCGATTCCTGCGAACTACCCGCGTCTCCAGAGCTTACATTCTACAGAGTTTTCTCAACTGAAACTAGAGAAACAACAAAGACATGGATGTAAGGGGGAAATAGTTTGTGTTTCCTCAACCATCTCTTCGGCATCGATTTTCGTCGCAAAAAAAATAAATAAATAAAACCCACCCAAACAAAATGAACCCGGGTTGAGATCGAGCTGACGTTTCATCGTTAATGATCCTCTCCGCTCTACTGACTACTTCACGCGGAGGTTCCCCTCCACCACCCAAGCTCTTCAACCCCTTCCCTATTCCCCCACACTCGTCCCCCTCCTCCTCCTCTCCCTCCGAAGGTCGCCTGCCTACCATTGCGCTCGGGCGCATATTTTATGACGCAGGTGGTCACGTGGTGCCAGCGGCTGGAAGGCCAGAGCAGACGACACTTGTCTGGCAAATGGCTAAGATGTTTTCCTGAAGGTGCGTCGCGAGGGCCTTGCATGAGGACACAGCGTTGCGGCGACCCCGGGCCCCCAGGGCTGAGTGGACCGAGGAGTTACCACTACGTGCAGGCCATGAACAGTAAAGTGTGAGTATCGCTCCATCGGGGGATGGGGGCGTGATGGAGGAAGGGGCGGGTGGCGGCGGCTACGGAGGCGACGCGCCATATGGGTGCGCGACGACCAAGCTGCGGGCCGAGTGCGACGGGTTGGTTGCTGTGTCAGAGCGAGACACCACAAAGCGTGCACGGGCGTGGATGATAATGAGGATGAGGATGAAGATGCTCACATGATGATAATACTAATGATGATAATAATGATGATGTGCTAGTCATCCCTTGCGTGTCCGTTTTTCCGCTCGTGCTGCGCGCGTGTGCACCAGGCCATGCCGCGAGATGGGATCTGGCAAACTGTGAGTTTGTTTTTGTCTTCTGCAGACAAAGATTTTGTTGTTATTGTTTGTTTGTCAGAAGATAGATGCTTTAAAATCAAATATTTATGCTATAATAGTGGATCTTAGTATATAACGAATTTAGATGACGATAATGTGCAAACTCCGGGTCAAGTCTGTTTGCAGTCTGTTTGGTGTTGTGTATGTTTATATATGTCGTCATCTCAGTCACGCTTCATCTACCACGTGCATCCCGGCCCTCATCTCCGCGCTTTTTGCAAACACATCCCATAATGTACCAAACTCTCAGTATATTACAAGTCTCCGCTCTATTGTATGCCTCCTTTCATAACAATTCCCGCCCTTCCAAAATCTGTATAAATGTAGTCTCACCAATTCTACATCCGATTTCTACAAACCTCCATGCTCAGTCCCTTCACAGGTACCACTACCCTATACCCTCCCTCTCCATTGTATTCGGATTTGCTTCAAGAAACATCATTTAGATTATTGAAACAAAAAATTTTGATATATAAATGACATATTTAGAGGGAGGGAGAAGGTCTGACACAAGGCACCCTGCAGCACTCACTGGTCCATTTGCACGGTGAGTCACTCACACCGCATATCGCGCAGCCCCGGCGCCTGCTGTAAATAGGTGGAACATTTACATGCCACGATTGTGTCCTTTGTCGCTCCAGTCAATCTGTCTCTGTTTACGACCTGTACCGCCCTTCAACTCGCATTTCAGTCTTAATTGCTGTCGTTTATTCCCCGGGTCTTTGTTTTGTTTTCGTGCCACGTATGAAAGTATTTATCTTAAAAATGCCGTTAAGGTCAAGATAACAAATAAACAAACTTGTAAGCAAGAAAAGGAATTGAGAAGAATCTTTTTATAAGCTGAGAGTGACAATACTCTCCTCAACCTATTAATGTGCTTAATCTGATATTAGAATGATGAAATGTCCGTTTGAACCAACTATGTTTAAATGTATTCTGAAGAGAAAGTGACACACGGAGAGACAAAGAAAGAAAGAGGGAGAGGAGGAAGGAGAATAAATATGAATGTTTTTTTTCATAAAGAGTAGCATGCTCTTTAACGAGTCATTTAAACATAAATAAAATATTGTACATGGAAAATGTTATCAGACTATGAAACTGTTGTAAAACTGATACGGAGAACTTTACAGAGGATGTAACTTCTTTGATTTTTCTTCATCGTTAGACGACGAGATTATTTGTTTTGTCTTTTCTGTATTTTTGGTATTTTTAGGGCATTTTCGGCAATATAAGAAGAAAAGCGTTTGAAATACTATAATACTTATAGGCAATAAACAATCTTCATAGAAATTTAATATGTAGACAGCACAGTTCAAAATGTTTTTCAACTTCTGCTTCAAAAAACACATTACACATTCATGACACATTCCTGTGCATAATTACTACGAAGCGTGTACGCGTATAACTTCTGTAAACCATTCAAGTGTACAATGTTTATAATTATGGCACAATATAAAGTGTATTTCATATTCTTCGTTAAAGCATATAGAACCCGCGTAATCTCTATAAATCATTCACGTGTTTGATACATACAATATATTTTGATATACACAATAGACTCTCCGTATCCCCTGGTTCTGCATCCACAAATTCAACTACTTGTAGAAAGAAAATATTCGAAATTTAAATTCCCAAGACTTCCAGAAAGCAGAACTTTCCCGGAGCTGTACCCTGAACCCAGGCTGAATTAATTGTGAAGACAATCAGTCTCTTTCTCTCTTCCTCCTCTCCCCCAAACACGTGTTGCTGACGTGTGCTCTGTAGGTAAGCCTACGATAAACATGTACACACAATTTTGCTATTCACTAAACAATGCACTGACACAACTATTTACACAACATTTGCATTGAATTAGGTATTACAAATAAGCTCCAGCTGAATTCAAGTATACAGGAGGAGAAGCGTAGGTTACATGCAAAGTTTGCACATGTTATATATAAAATACTTGCTTATGGTATAGGTATAGTGTCTTAAAATTGATCCCCTTCCCAGTTCTAGGACAACGAGGGCAAGTTGCATAATTATAAAAGTATAATAAAAATACTAAATAACACCGAAATTGATTCATTATTAATTTTCGTTGTTTACCTATACTTGTCCGTAAATGTGTAGACAATAACTTCGCGTTAAAGAACAATATATTCTGCAAGAAGTCAGACCTTAATCAGTCATAGAATATCTTTCTTAGCCAACATAATTCTTATATATATCAATTCTTTTATCTATGTAGCCAACATAATTCTTATATATATATATCAAAACATATCCATCGAATCACACAGACAACCTTTTAAACCTGTGTGGTTTCACCCACAATATATATAAACAATACATAATTCATAACCTTCAACACTACTTTATTAATTCTACTACAAACAATTAAACACAAACGCTCGCTCCCTAACCTTAAGCTAAAACCCTGTTTGTACAATCTAAATATCTTACTTTAAGAGGTTGACATCTTCCCTTCAGCCCTCCTCTCAGAACTCCTCCCTGTTGTCGCTACATCTTTATCTCTCCCCCGTGTGTGGGTTACAGAGTGTTTTTATCTACTCATTCCGGATGTTGCTTATGGAATATGTTACCTACCTCTCTGCTACAAATCAACGCGTGGTCAACTGTTTTCATAATAACGGTCTCGTAAGTAAGCAAAGCAACAGACTAGCTGGAAAGACAGAACAAAGCGAGAGAGAGAAAGAGACTTTGCCACTTTTGATTTTCTTTGTTATGTGCTAACAAATATATAAAGAGAGAAAGTTTGCATTATGAGAGTGTGCTTTGCACGTGGTGCATAGATGAAGTGCACATTGCAAACAACCTGGAGGAGCTAAGCACTTTCTAACAAATTTTCATCAGACCATACTGCGGTCACACCAGGTCTTGGAGATTTTCAAAGTTTACTCATGTTCTTCAAAATTAGGCTTCCGGGTGATACACAATGAGTAAAGGTGGTGTTCAGGGAATGGTCGGTGGAGTTACTTGCAAATACAATTCAGCTCTTAAATTTGTAGGACGGACAGTAAAGCCTTGTTGGTGTGTGAATTGACTTCCACAGAGAGAGAGAAAGAGAGAAAAAAAGAAAGAAAGCGAGGCTCCATATAACTGGCATGGATGGTGAGACAATTGTCAAATGTATTTCAGTTTTTTTGATGGTCTGGGGGTGCCCCCAGGTACAGTACTTGCGCCAAGTTCTCGTTCTCTGGACCTCGTTTTAATACGTGATTTACTACGTGTTTGCCACTAGACACTGAGATGTCACCCCTACCCATGGCATCCTGGTGGCCTCAGCTTCTTTTGACCTGCTTTGTTCTGTGGAACTTTGAGAGGCCATGAGAATCCTGCTGAATCTGTGGAATATACTGTCTTGGACACCGCAGGTGGTGGCTGCTTGTGTGGTTTGGACACGATGACTAAGATGTCATTAATCTGTGAAAGATTTTATTTTTCTGATTAGAGTAACAAAGCTGGTAAATGCATAAGACATTTTGTAATGTTTTCACAGAAACTCATCTCATGGAGGGTAGATCGGAAATTCTGGACTGTGAGGGGGAAAAAAGAAGCACAAGGCTGAATGAAGAACTTTATCCATACTTTTTCCTTTCACTAAACATGACAATCATATCCTTACTCTCCCATTCAAATCTTTGTGTTGTATTCTTTTAGCCGAGCATTGAGCTCTCTGCCAAATTTGGAAACACACTATATAAGCACATTTATAATTTTCATTGTAATGTCACATGCCGGGACCAAAGTCTTGCGAGCAGAGAATGCCATTACCATCATCGTCATCATTACCAGTACCATTACATTATCATTTTCATGAAACAAAAAAAAAAAATGGTTGTATTCCTTCTTTGCTTTCTTCTGTTTTCTTATTCAATATCTTTCTGCCTTTATTTCTCTGTCTTCGTCCTTCTCTAAAAATACAATCATGCATTATATGTCATTAATTATCATTCGTTCTTTGTCAATGCAGTTCTTCAAAGCACTAACTGTGTCCTTTAAACTGGCTTGTTCAACGAATAACCGGTAACTAACAGACAAAAAAAGGTACAAGGGTAAATAACAATTTGTATAAATTACTGACAAAAATATTGCTGAAAGAACAACAAAAGGAAAAGAAATATCTCGCTCGTGACTCGCAGTATCATGAACAGTATTGTGTCAAGGCTTTCTGCTATCTCCAATCTATATAGAGATACCAGCGGGTGTTTACAGCTGTAGCACATAAATTGCCGCAACATTTGTGTGAATTTGATTAGCTGTCAGTTTACATAGGGCTGTCCATCATCAAAAATAATAATGGTTGGTTGTTTGGGTCTTCGCGCGTGCTTGTAGTCAACAACAATGATGAGAGATACGGAATGTACCGTCGGCTGTTCGCTGGGGCTACAGAAAAGAAAACACACACACACATGCACACACACATATACACATGCACACACACACACACACACAAACACAAGCACACACACATCCACACACCCACGCACACACATTTCGTGAGCGCCTCGACCTAAGTGTACTAGACTGTCCTTTGAGACACCGATACAAGGTTTATAAGCAGCTGGACCAGGTTTTCAACTCCCTTGCATTCTATTGAAGTTCTTTCAAAGACCGAGGTTTTATTACAGCCTGAGGCACAGCACAGTGTTGAGAGAGATTGAGAGAAGGTCTACAGCCGTATGCTAATGCGCTCAATGTTTGAACAAAAGATGGTTCTTTCAAACCTTGAGTACAGTCTAATAAGCTTCTGAAGAATACCTTTGGGCCAATCCTTCTTCTTCAAAGACTCATTTCCATATCTAGTTTTCTAGGCTGAACTGTCTTAGAGAGGACTTTCGGACACTAACCCATTAATTGGAAATTTTACAACCTGTTTATACAGTGAATTAAAGAAACGGTGTGAGAAATTTACTGAGTGCACGTGTTTAATGTGGGTTTGACATGGGTTCATGCGAGTACCTTACACTGCAGCTAAAGAGATGGAGAATAAAAAAGAAAAAAGAAAAGAAAAGAAAAAAGACAAGAAATAACAAAGGGAGTGAAAATGAAAGACATAATGAATGAAGAATTAAATAAAGAGATATGACTAATACTGTAGCATGCATTTTGTAAAACACAAAAGTATTGGACAGGTGTTGACGTGTGACTTTATCTATAAGCTCTAGGCACCCCGGTGCTTTTCTACTAATTTCACAATTGGGACATGATGGAGACTTTTTTCCATTTATTTTCAGGTATTTTTTTAACTTATCGCGTAAATGTCACTAAAGAATGGAAGTAATTTCGTTGTGTCTTCATTTCTCCAGGTGTGTCATTGACAAATGAAACGCTGAATGCCCATCGCATATATGAAGTACACCATGAAGTGCTTGCTTATTCTCGCATATGAGTGACATGACAATTACTAAAAAAAAAAAAAATACCAATAATTTCTCTGCAGGACATATTGAGCTTAGAATATTTGTGTCCTTCGCAAGCAGCCGGCGTTTCATCCTTCTACGTTCCCGTCCTTTCGCTTATTTTTGTTATTTATTGGATGCCGATCATAGTAACCATTTGTTAGTCAATAATTTTTTCAAGAAAGAAAACGTTTTCTTAAATCAGGCGCTTTTTCTAACAGAGTACACAAAGAAGATAAAAACAACAGAAATGAATTAAAAGAATTTTTCTGTAGCTTTTCTACTGGTTCGTTCTGGACAGGTTCATTGTACGCTTGACTAGACAGTTGATTACTTTGTGAAAGTGACAAACACAGCCTTAATAATCTGCAGCTCTATAAATAGTTTGCTGTAGAAAGAAGCCAAAATAAATTGCATGGTGCTCCCTCCCACACTCACTCACTCGTGCATGCACGCACACCTGTGCCAACCTCCACGTACAAGCATCCCGATGTTACGATTTGTTTATTGCAAAAGTTAGCCTTCATTGTTTCACTCATCAACCGCCCTAACACGCGATTAAATGTTTAAACCCGAGCTGTCCTGAAACATCCTCTCAATAAAACCTTAATGGCCCCGAATTGTGCAAAAGGTGGCCCACGCGATGGCCAAACACGTGATTTCTCGTTGAGCTCTCGCACAGATCTCGACGGTTTAAAAGCTTCCAGACACCCCGCCAGCTCTGCAGGGAGCTCAGTGATCTACCCTTGTTATTGATTCATTGTTTTATTCGTTCATTCATTCGTGCGGTAAACAGGGAAATATGGAGGGTGAAAGGGGAAATTATCTGTTGTCCAAACGCAGGCAGGCGAGTAGACAAACAGACCGACCATGAGGTAGGAAAGGTAAAGCAGACAGATTTACTGCAATACATAAACAAGACAAACTCTCAGCAGACTGAATGAGTCTCTGTACGTGGAAAGGTTAGGCACGAAGAACTTTATGCACTTATTATGCTAGTCGAAGAATAAACCGATTGAATGCCCTTAGGTACTGTGCAATTATTGTTTTTATTTTATGAGAAGCGATTCAAGAGAGTTGGCGGTACTCTAAGCGAACTGTACATAATTCCCCATGAATTTCACAAGAAAAAGTTGTCCTAACCTTATTTGAAAGTATGCAAAGAGAGATGTATGTACCCGCATGCATTCCAGCCATTATTTTCATAAAGGCACTGTTAATTCGCTGATATTCGAAGTAAAAAGAAATGTTTGTTGTCTTAATCTTGTTTTCTCACTTTTTTTAATAGATTTTTTAAAATAGTTTTTTTCATCAAATTCTTTCTCACATAAACGAACTATACATAACATTCACACACACACACACACACAAATCACGCAACATTATGTATCTAAAATAAATGTATAAGCACTATATATATATATAGAGAGAGAGACCTTTTTTTTTTACTGAGATAACTCTTTGGTTTTTTTCAAGGGGGAAAGTATACATAAATCAGCATCAACAATATTTATAATGACATTATACGTACTAACATTTCCACCTGCCCATAATTTATGTCTTTTTAATACTTGATACAAATATCTAAAAGTTTGTTGCTTCGGAGTTATCTAGACAGACTCACGTGACTCCGTCTGTGCCCTGGGAATATGGTCTTGTAGGTTTTAACATCTTCATCATCATCTATAACTGTCGTATGTAGCACAATCAAACAACACGTGCATTTCATCTTCATTCAGTCTCATGTTTGCATCGATTACAAATCAACTGACTGGAAGAGACATCATTTTTGTACCGATATAGGTGCACATTGGTGGGTGATATATAAAATCTATACTTAATAAATGATTGTATTAACTAACATATTCTTTATATATTTACATATCTCTCGGACTGTACATAGCTCTTAAAACTAGAATACAGCTCAAGTCTTTCACTTGTGCATATATAATTGTGCCAGTCTCGTTGGAAACAATTTGTCTTTGTCCTAAGGTCCTCACTTTGTTGGTGTCATACATATCCAAAGCCATCAACACAGAGAAGTTCTTTTACTAAGAAAACCCAGATATGTTTACTGTTGTTGTTGTTTTGTTTTTTTTTGTAGATAATATGTCAGCACTTCTGGGAAGTCTACTGTCATCCATATAAATAAGACAAAGCAAGTACTTAGTACATTTTACTTTTGTTGTCACCAGTCGTGGATACTGTCCCAGATCGCCATAGTGTTTGGTGTTTGGAGACACATTTAAAAATGTTGCCACTGAGAATATGTACTTTTTCAACAGCTTCATACCTTTAAAAATCCAGACTTCCGAACCATTAAGATCAGTACAACCAGAGAATCGAACATTGAAAAAAAAAAGTTTCTTGGTATATCTCCTATTTTCCATGGGCATGTGAATGGATGGCAGGATCTGAGTTTGGCCTTCGCTGCAACATCCTCCACAGCGTGGGAGAGGAAGAGTTTAGTTGTGAAAAAGAGACCTAGATACTTATACATATTAACAACCTCTACCCTTTCTTCGCCATAATACCATGACTTCTTTGACACTTTAAAGCCGTTTATATACTTCTGCATTTCTTTCCTTTACTGTTGCTCTGTCTGTCCTTCCACAAATAACCTACGGGGAAAGATTTTTTTCCTCATCAGCGCTCAAATTTTATTTGAAAAAAACTTTGAATTAAGCAGAGAACAAATGGTGCGAAACAATTCTAAACGGTTGTAAGAAGTGGAGAGTATGGTAGGCTACTATATCCACTTGCTAGTACCGCCTGACAATAACCTTACTATCAGCATCCTTTGTGTTGCATGGCACGGAACGGCCCTCCTTTCTTCTTGGTTCTTGACATGTTCATTACACTCCAGGTGTAAAAAAACAGTAAACGGAATGTACCTCTAACGACTTGAACCATTTTGCGGATGCTATTCTGTGAGTGCTTAGCGTTCTAAGGCTGTACAGTGATGAAGATGTATAATGTTTTGGCGAAACATTCCAAAAATATAAAAAAATTTCTTTCTCCTCTTGACCGAGAAACGGGTTTCGCTCGCAAGGAGTTGGAAATCAAGAGTGGTAACCGTCGTGAGGTTCAGAAAGTATGTCGTGAAGTTACTGGAAATAGTAGAAAACAGGTGTTTCTGCGAGTACCCGAACCGCATGAAGTAAGTACCCGGGGAGGCAAATGTCCGGCACATGAGCAGGTACTGACATACGCACCCTACCCGAACACGCGCACAGGCAAACAAACACCCAAACAATCTACTCATTTTGCATATACGAACGCGCGCGTGTGGAAGGAGAGAGCGCGAGGCATCTTGTTACCTAAAATAGCAACAGCAAGGAGTCTGGCAGCACGGGTGTATCGATATCGATTACAGTTCGGTCACCTTACTTCCTTGCTTCCCTGTCGCCAGCTATTCACGGAAGCTGTCCTTTCAAGACACGAGCGGTAAACGTCTCCCTCCTCCTCCTTCTTCTCCTCCTCCTCCTCCTCCTCTCCTCTTTGCATCATTCTGGAATGGCTGTCTCGAGAAAGACCAAACCCAAAATGAAGATGAAGACGTTTGAAGTTCGTTTGAGCTAGAGTGTCATAGGGGAGGGGTGGGAATACCCAGTCTTGAAGCACTCAGGGAAGGGAGTGAAGAAAGAGGCGAGGGGAGAGGAGAGGAGAGGAGAGGAGAGGAGAGGATAAGAAGCTCAACAACTGGTGATGTCACAAGATGATTAACTTTGACGAAGCTTAGTCCCAAAGCAGTTGTTTTAAAGGGACTTGATAGCAAAGAATGCTCGTTGTCACACAGCCCGTTAACGAGTGTCACCAAGATATTTTTTTATCATTTAAATTATGTGTTTACATAACAGGGCTCGAAGGTTTCCCTCTGACAGAGAAAAAGAAATGTCCTGGCAGGCTTTGCGAATCACATTGTTTCTCTTTGTAAGATATGAGCGTATGAAGGTAAATAAAAATGTTGTAGAAGGTACTGGTTAGCATTTCACAATACAGAGGTCATCGATGTCGCAGTTTTCCCACTGTCTGAAGCTGATTCTAGCCTTGATCCTCTTTTGCTGGCTACAAGAAAATAGAATGGTCTAGAAGTACGTCACTTCCGGTTGTGGTAATCTTACAACCATTGATTAAGTTGCATGCGAGGTATTTTCTTGCAAGCATTACTCTTGTTCGTAACCCAGAATGGAGTTTTTTAACAACAACGATAACGACGACGACGACGACGACGATAATAAATACGGGATTTGTATAGCTCATACTCACGCCGGTAAAGAATTCTTTTGGGATTTCTTTATGTCATTGATGAGACAGATTCCCTTCATGCCCTCGTCTTGTTCCTTACTGTGGACCCAAAAGTGAGCGTTCAGTTTATAGTATATTACATAACTATTCATTGTGCATGCGATGGGAGGGGAGATGAACTGGTGTGAGCTCCGAGACAATGCCGACAACCGTTATTTATTTTCAAGGTGATAAGAAACAGATAAAGTTGCCAAGTCAATTTAACCAGAAAAACATGGACGAACTTTTGAAAAAATTTGGTAAAGTTTTTACATGATGGCGATGTAGAGGTTTGGCCAACTTGGCTCAATGTCCTTTTGGGCGTAGAACATACTAAATATATAGACACATACTAACTAACACATAGATGAGGTCTATCTGAACCTACAATCCTCAGGATGTAGAAGACAAGCGCTCCGCCACCAAACTGTCCTCATCCTTCTCCTCCTCCTCCTCCTCCTCACCCCACTTCCCCTTCAACAGATTAAAATCTCAGACTTTTGTATGAGATGAGCTTTTTGCAGTCTCCTGATAAACAACTGGCAAGAAGGATGTAATATTCATGTGCAAAGAATAAAACCCAGAGATTCATTATGTTAGAAGTCGCCGGCACCCAGCGATACATAATGCGTTTCTATTTATAGTAACCGACAGATGTACTATAAGCGTTTATCTACAAGTTGTGCAGGTGCACAAATAAAAAAGGTGAGGAAATGAGAGTGCTGAACGTAATAAGGAGCAGCGGGAGGTGGAATCATGGAGTTCGTCCAGAATTGCTGGTACCTCTGGCACTGCTTGCTTGGCGACCTGCGATGCTGTGACGTCAGGGCGGGCGTGCTCGCGTGCGAGGTGTACAAAGGTGTAAAGGTGTAAAGGTGTCGAGGGTAATTTCCATTCGCTCGACTTCCTCCAGCGCAACTTTGCATCAAAGGCGGACGCTAGGGTGGATGAGCTGAATTTTTCTTTATGTCGGCAACTGATGAAGGCCACGTAGTGCGCGCGCAGGCACGCTGGCAACGGTGCTCGCTCGTACTTCTCTGTTATTGTCGATTCTCATTAACAACACATTAAAGGGACTTAGAAGAAAAGAGAAAAGAAAGGAAGGTAGATGGAATGAAAGAAAGAATACAGAGTAAATAAATAGAAGGGAAAATGGATGAAATTCAAACAAAGAAATAATGAAAGACAGAAAAAAGGAGCGAACGATAGAAAAAGAAAATGTCGGTGAAAGAAAGGAATACAGAAAGGCAGATTAAGTGGAAGTTTAGCAAGGTAGCAAGGACGGAATACAATAAAGAGGAAGAATAAAGAAAAGTGAAAGAAAAGAGAAGACATAAAGAGTGTACGAATGAAAGAAGAAATTGATAAATGAAAGAACGAACGGATGGAAGGAAGAAGGTACACAGGGAACGGACAGAAGGGGCGAATGAAAAAAATTAACAATTATGTTTATTCGCTCGCTTAAATGCATGATTGCACGCAGAATGAATTACAAACAGTAAAAATGTATCCGGTACGATTCGGTGTTTGGTGGACATTCATCGGCACTGGCGGACTGGTCTCTGTGTGTGCGTGCGTGTGTGTGCGTACGTTGATTTGTGTATGTATTTGTTTTCAACAGAATTTATTTGCGCAGAACAAAGGTTGCAGCAAACTCATAAAATATGAATGGAACTTCCAGTTCATTTTGTCTCCAAACAATAAAGCCGCGGGCAGCGGCACGTATGGCAGAACAGCGAACCCGCTTCTATCATTCAGCCTCCCTCCCCCCATCATGATTCATTGATAAAACGTTGATATTGCTACGGCTCCACTACAAACATAATACTCCCTCTGCTCAATGCAGAGACACTGAATGGAAAACAAATGGACTGAGATGCAGGAATCTGTGTGAGGGTGCGTGTGTGTGTGTGGCGTACGTGCGTGCCTGTGCACATGAGAATGCACGACAGGAAACAGGGAGGGATGGGAGTGGCCCGACCGCTGGTCACGTGACGTGGAATGGTGAATGAGGCTACGGCATTCATCGGCCATCAGGTCAGTTCCCCTGCTCGCCATGTATGGAATGACCTTTGTGTACTCCGCGGCCAGTCACAGAGAAGGAGTGAGTCATGAATGGATATCGAACGGCTCGCCGGGGCATGCGCGCACGTGCGCAGCGACACACACACACGGTAGCCATTGTGTCCGCAATAAATATTTTTTTTCTCCTCCCAGCCCCGAGAATGTGTGTGTGTGTGTGCGTGTGGATGTGTGCACGCGTCGTGCGCAAGGGAATGCGAAATGTGAAGCTGAGATAAAATCGAAGTGCGCGGTGCATGACGGGTGACAATGTCTATGAAAGACGCACGGCAGACGTGACCTTTTGACCTCAATGATTGTAAGTAGCCTGCGAGTTTCGTAGCTAATCACCGGGCTAGAAAGTATTCAGTGCGAGATGACAGTTAAATGGTAGCACTTCCTCCCGAACAGAAATAATTAATGAATCTCGATCCCTGTGTCCACTTGACCGCTGTGAGAAACACTAATGGGTGATAGCCGAGGTCTGGGTCAGAGGGTGAATGATTGTTTTCCTGCTTTCTCATGGAATGTCAAAAGGTCAATGATATCGGAGTTTACTGTTAAAAGTTCTCAATACAAAAAAAGTAGTGAAACATAGGTCTTTCTTTCTCTCCCCAATCTCTGCGTCATCATCATCATCATCATCATCATTTTCACATTTTCCTAAATACAAGGGAACTTAGTGCAGACCAACAGATACACTTTAGCTCATATACAGTTATACAACCATTCCCTTATAAATCCACAATAATTCACTTACGCATTTCGTTTCCCATACTGTCCAGAACGAGGAATAAATTAAATAAGAAATTGTTGTTTTCTTGCTGATGGTATTCGCAAAAACAAGTCCTTTGCTCCACATGTTTTTTTCTACATCACCTTGACACTAAATTTCGTTTTAAAGACTTACACGGGTGAATTTGGTGTAGTTCATCATAAATTTTATCTATTCTTTGCTTCCTTTTTGAGGAAGACGATGCGTTTTAGCTACGATGTCTGCACAAAGGAAAACACATAAACTACCTGCTGCATCCTCCATCCTTCGTTTGCCATGTTTTAATGATAAACTGCACCACTCATCGCGCAGGTGCAGCTCACACTTTAAACCGTTTTCTCCCCCGGAAAGATCATGGCAAAGACAGGTAAGTGTAAACAACTCTTCTCGCGTTTAAAATGCTGTCAGAACATCGCTCAGTGATTTGGCAGCAGAAAAATGTGTGATGTAGGCAACCGCTGATCTACAACTGCTGTACAGAGCTTGCCCGACTGTTGTAATACAACTTGCTGAAGCCACCCCACCATGCAGACTTCTCACAACTCGTCATACACACTATTATGGTAGATATCATTAACTATGATGACAAACCTTGTAAAAGTTAAAAATATAATAAAGGTAAAAATTATTTTGAGGGGGGTTGTAGACGCTATGACATTCACACGAAAACCAGTGAAGTGGGGTAGAATTAGGGATAGGTTGAGGTTTGGATTCCATTCCTTACCTGAACTACCCATAATCCCATTTCCTGGTTTCCTGTTTCAAGTCGAGGCATCCACACAGCTCCCACAGCAGAATAAAGCTGGCATGATAGCCTCTTGAAGCCTGGTAGCTTTTCTGAAGTGAATTTACGTGGTTTACATGTCTGAAATAAGCACATATATAATAGATCAGACGAAAAAAATCTACATCTAGTCGGTTGCAAAATGCTCTCACTTTAAAATAGCATCGTTTACCGTAATTTTAACATTAACCTTACCTCCTAATTCATCCGGGAATTTATAAAAAACCTTCAAGCCTTAAAAAAACCCAAAAAACTTCAAGCTTGAAGTTCTGACGGTGAACTCACCTGCTGTACCGCTAGTTCTCCTGCCATGAGGCCTTAAAATAAACAAGTCAGTATGTTCACTTCTGTATCTCAAAACATATTCAGCTTTATGCACATATACACTTGCATGTCGGAAAGGAAAGTAACTTAAAACAAACTTTTCTCTAGGGTAGGGGTATTGGCTGCCAGTGTTGCTGATATGATATACCTCAACATAATAAGAAATACTGGGCAGTGTTACAACTCCTTGCAAATTAGTCCATCTACCGTCTGCTGCAGTCAGTTCTCCGCACAAGGTCCAATTAACCCCTCCACAGATCCCAACCTCAACACTAGACCCTAACCTGTAACTCCATTTTCATCGTTTTCATGGCGCCACCCAGTATTGTCTACTGCGCATGTTGTTTGGGGTATGCATGCTCCACGGGGTGCGAAGCTTGCCTTCCACCCTTTAATAAATTTGTAATAAATTTGTGTCTCAGCTCTCATCACCAATGACAGTGCTGAAAGAATTCCCTGCACAGGGAATCTCCAGCTCGTACAATCATAAGCATTTCCGAGATATTGGGGACCCAATAAACACGCGGGTATATTCCCTCTACCTCCACCCTACATGCACAAGAACTTAAAACTTTTTTAAACTGTGTTTTTTGCTAACTGCATGACTCCGAAGATATTTTTTCAAAACAAGAACATGCACATTCTCTACAGTTCTAAAGCTAAGCTTAATCTGCAATTTCTAGTAAATTATTAGGTTTTATTTTAGAACACAGACAATAATGTTAGACGACTTATTTCTAACTCTTGGTCAGTAGGGTTACTCTGATCGTAATGAAGCTAAAGATAAGAGGAGCTGAGGTGGACAGGACGCCAAAAACACAGAACGAAGAAATATTTTGAAAAGTAAAGGTATGAGGAGTAGAGAGTAAGAGATTAAAAGAATTCGCTGTTGAAAGACTATGTATGTACACTATGTATACTTTTTTGGAAAAGATTTCTTGCACCAAACTCAGTTTATATTATGATGTTCTTGTATCAAGCAGTCTATTAAGTATTTTCTTCCTCCAACGCAGGCCATACAATACTACGCAATCATGTAAAAAAAAAAAAAGTAATTTCCATGCTGACCTTTGACACGCTATAAACGAGAGCAGGCGTGACGAAACACAAAGAACGAGGTCAGGACTGGGGCAGCTGCAGCTATCGTCATTTGGCACGCCCGGTAAACGGATGGTTTAAACTTTAAAGGGTGGAAAGTGAGGGGGAGGGTGGAAATTACCGTGTAGCTTGGGCGACAGTATGGGCTGTTACCCTTTTACAACATGGTGTCTCAGCGCAGTAAATATTAGTGTTGTTATAAAATTATTTTAAGTGTTTTGTGTAGGTGTGGGCGAAAGAGAGAGAGTGCTTTGTGTGGGTGTGAGAGAGAATGTGATTGTACGCGCAGGCAAACAGATAGATGAAAGATGAAAGTGCATGTTGTGGTCTCTCTGAATGGCATTGCAAATACAGTCTGTGTGTTGTATGTAATTGTAAGCAGTCAGAGTTCACATTTTGAAATGTAAATTCTCCCCACTCGCTGTTTTCACATGTCGCGTTGTCACAATGTCCTGTGCCCATGAAATATTACCATTCCGCATCGCCCATTTACCACCAACAAACTTAATTAATGCCTGGCGCGCGCTTCTGTGAACACTGCCGTGACCAGTCGATGCCATGACGTCACGTTTGCGGCTGCAAAACAAACAAACAAACAAAAAACGGCTGTGGGCGCTCTTCACGCGAGAAACTGTTTTACACCCCATTCCGTATGACCACTAAAGCAAGTCAATAATTCCATCACTCATTCGTGCTCATTCATCACTCATCGTTTCATTCAGTGCCAAAAGGAGAGAGGAATACGAGAGCGAGGCTCCACCCCGTACACACGTTGTACTGCATCCTTCCGTCCAATGGCTGCAGCCTCCCAGACGGGAAGCCCCTGTTCAATCTGGCGCCATGAGCACATGTTTCTACTAAAGAAAGAATAGGCCGTGTGCCTTCTACTTCTCAACACAGTAGTCATATTTTCCAGCTTTTGTTGTCATCCTGTAAACATTAACACATATATATCTGCGATAGTCTATTTTGGGGTTTTGTGTGTGGGTGTATTCCTATATATATCCCTATGTATCTGGAGTGTGTATATCTATGTGTACAGTTCTTTTCATACATGTTGATTTAAACTGCAATATTTTCACAGAAGTTTTGTATTATAGTATACTGACTGACAGATGCTCACATCCCTTCTGGAGGTACATTCTTGAAGCATTGAAGAATCAATTAATCACTCTTACAAAAGAAAGAAGTACAAGAATGATAGTAATGGACTGATGGCATGAAAAGGAGCCGACATGGACAGAGGGAGAGAGGAGCGAAAGAGAATGAGAGAGATAACGAGAAAATGTTAGAAACAGGAAAAGTGATTGGAGGGCAATACGAGAGCGATAAGACAGACAATATAACATCCTGTCAGAAGACAGACAGACGAACAAAACGATCATGGTTTTATGATCCAGGTATTGTCTTAGAGACCTTTCGTGTACACCATGTTCCAGCTATCTTGCACATTCATCTACCTACCAACACCTGCTGATCCTTCTGCCTTGTTAAACACACAAACACACACCCACGAAGACGCGCTCGCACACACGAGCACACAATCCACCCCTCCCCGCTCTAGCAGTATTCTCCATACTCCGAGTGTCTGCATCTTTTCCTACTACACGCGGGTATCGATCTACATCCCCAAAGGGCGACCGCAATCCTGAACAGTATGAATAACCAAAAGGTGGAGGCACCTTCTCTCTACATCATATGAAACACGAGAAGCCGATCGTGCTTTTCACAGCAACTGAAACATATGGCGACACCACCCTGCTGCTTTCTGCCTACTACAAAACACTTTAGCTCAGGTCGGTCTGCAAGTAATTATATAAAAAGCCGATTATCTCTTTCTGTTTCATTCGCCAGTACCTTCATTGTGGCAATCTTTGTCGTATGTGTGTTTGCGCGCGTGTTATGTGCTTTTATAATTCAAGGTTTACAAAAAAACTGTGGAAAGCGATGAAACAAATGACAAATTTTGCAAAAGAAGGCTGACGGCTCTGGACGTGTCGCATACCTCCGTGCTAGCACAGTTTCGAACCCTGATCAGAGGTCATACAACTCGCATTGGTTGACCTGGACACACAACTCTTGTCAAACTGATTACTCCGTAAGGTACATTGCCTCCCCTGATAACGCGTTATGGAGGGCGGAGACGGGGTGGTCAAGGGACAATTTAATTGACCTTTTTTCCCTCCTGTTCGGTCATGCGTGCAGGTACTAATTATCCCCCCCCCCTAACCTCCATCAACGTTCCCTCCTAAATTGTGTTTGTTGTCATCGACACTCACGGTACGGGAGAGTCTTCGTTCAAGAATGAATAGGAGGGTTGGGGTGGGGTGGTTCTTCCTTGACTAAACGCGAGACGTTTACGTTTGTCAATGACAGAAGGCAAGTCGCCTCTTCTGCAGAAGACGCAGTGTTGCCTAGCAACTTGTTTCGTGGTCGCGAAAAAAAAAAAAAGCGTACGAGGGACAGTTTGTCTGGAAGCGCAGCATGCACGGCGGCTGCCGAGAGAAGACACATACAATCTCACACGCACTTGCGCGCGCACAGACACAAAAGCACAGACAGGGCTTAGCGGAGACACTGCCGACAGTGTTTCGTCTTGACCTGTCCCCAGAGGCGCGAGAACAAAGACACATTTGTCTCTCATACACAGAACCCTGTCGTGTTTCTGACTCGCGAGGTGCTAATTTCTTGGGGCACTCCTTCCCCCGTCCTTCATTCAGGTGTGGAACGACGTGAACTTAAACACTCTACGTTAACATATGAAATATTTAGCCGGCAAGCAGAGTTTTGACTGAAAATATTGCTTGTTTACCCTTAATGTTTAGTTGCTGCTATTATTAGTAGTGGTGGTAATAGTGTAGTTTATGCTCCTGAGGCTAAAGTTATAGTGGGGATGATGTGAACTTGCTTAGCGTCACTCTGACCTCATAGCCCTGGAAATTCCGTGCGAAAACTGGGCTCGTGAGAGGAAAAGCTATTAAAGGTCCAGTAGGGTGCGGTAGTTAAATAATGTCTGGGTAACACTTAGTGCAAGATACCATTTTTTTTTCAAAATACATGGTGAGTAACCCCTTCTGTTCTCGATGTACAAGTAAACATCATTACACAGAAAAAGTGTCCAACGCCATGTTTCTACACGGAAATCCCTAAATAACATATGGTCCCAGCTAGATCTCCCATTGGCGGTAGCCAACAACCTAAACATCTCCATTCACAATGTTGACGAGAGTGTTGTTGACCTTTTTCTGCGCCTGATAATATGTTTGTAGGCGAGTATCTCGACTACGTAAGCTTTACCCAGGGTTAGAAAAATAGGCTCCGCTAAACCTTTAATCTTTTAAGTATAAAGCAGAGATCATGGGACTGTATTGAGAAACCTAAATTTCATTGTTATTACATCCGCTGTCGCTATGTGACCTCAAAAAATATTTTTTTAGGTCGCTACTTGACCTCAAAAATATTTTTTTAAAATGTCTGTGCTTCCATATGATAATGTGAACTTATAATGCGTACCATCAGACCAAGATAGATCGCAATCTGTGCACAGACCAATAATGATAAATGAAAGATAACACCCAGTGGACAGTGAGGTACGTATGGACACACTGAACAGCATAAAGATGAGATACAAGAGTAGAACGTAAAGCAATGAAGGGATGTAGATACTATAAACAGTGTAAATCGTTACATGATGGTTAGCATGACAGACAGTATTGCCAGGGAGCTAAGAATAGTAATTCAGGGATAGTACTTTGTCAACAGATATGTTTTCAGAGAGCGTGGGAATGTACCTTGGAGTCCAAGTGACGAATGTGATGTGGAAGAAGTTCCACTGCTTAGCAGCACAGAGGGAGGACGTCCCTTGTTCATATTTGACTGTTTTGATGGGAGGGAGGATAGAATGCGGGAGTCTGATAAGGAGTGAAGGTTTCGGGTATGAATTTGGACAGAGAAGATTTCAGTAAAGTAGTGGGGTTGAGAGCAGTTTTCGAAGAATCCATAGCATAAAGTTGAGAGCTTGTAGTTTATCGACACATTTTCTTCTGCACAGACTTTAAAGCCATCTGTTTTCTTCCACTATCTCTCTCTGTGTGTGCGTGCTTGTGCAAGTGAATAATAGGTAATGAGCACGCATTATATGCGTGTGACTGTGCCTTGTGGCACTTATCTTGGTTGCCTAGAGACAGCAACGGCTGGCTGAGTTTGATACAACCGGTAGATATGTGTACACACAACCCTGGGACGTGAGACACCTGCACGCAGCAGTCCTAGCCCCGCTTCTCCAAACAACAGCCTTGACCCGCGCCCTTTGAATGTGACAGGCACACACATTAGCACGTCCAGTAAAGATAATGAAACTTTGAACCCATCACTATCTACAGGAAACGGCGTAAAATAAGACGAAGATCTAGGGCTACATCTTTCCATCCATTTCATTTCTCATTATTATTATTGAATGATCTGTAGATGCTCTCTGGCCAATAAGCACTTTAAAGACCGGACAAGTGAAGTTTACGCAACTATTGACATTTAACAGAACATGTGGGAGAGATGAAATAATTTATTTACCGATGATGAGTTTGGTAAGTGTTGTTCCTGTAAAACTCTGCCTTACAAACCTGTTTAGGTTAGGTTATGCGACGAAAGCTTTTGTCTATAAGTAATTAATCTCTTTTGTCTCCTCGCCAACGGATAAAAAATAAACACACGTAGATCTTTGACACCGGTATCACTTAACAGCAGTTATGTCGTCTGAGGCGGTCCAGGTTGAGGCCTGAGACAAGGAGCTCATAACTGTGAATCATCTCTCCCCTACCAACAAACACCTCCCAGCAATCACGGCTCGTGCTCCTGCGAACACTTACCTGTGTCGAACGTTTGAGATTCACGCTGAATCTCGAGATATTTCATCTTTCACATCCCGTACTTTCCTTTCAGATTGTATATGGATCTGTCGTATATCTTGGCAGGTTGAAGCCATTGTAAATTATGTCAAAAGGCCTGTGCTGTGTTCAGCTGTCAACGTTAAGTAGTTCAGCCAGGACTTGTTTACGCGAACTCGCGCTTCGCGCGCGATGGGTGAAGGGGGAGAGTTACGATACAAAGGGAGAGCACGCTGGAGACTGGGGGGGAGGGGAGTTACAAAGGGAGAGCACGCTGGAGATTGGGGGAGGGAGGGGGGAGTCACAAAGGGAGAGCACGCTGGAGGTTGGGAGGGAAGGGAGTTAAGAAGGTGAAGCCCTCGTTGCGCAGACGATGCGAACTTGAAAGAGCGCGCGGCCAAACACACGCAGTGCACTGGTAGGCAGGAGGCAGCAAGCTCGCTATAGCCCAAGCAGATAGTCATCGTTGACGCGATGTGATCGAAGGCAACATCTCGTTTTACATCGAGTTGTTTTTTTTCTCGTGTGTGTCAGGCGGCAAGTCCCGCTGACTCGGACACACGACGTGGGTTTCCAGCATGCACGAGCTGTAGCTGTGGTGTTGGTACTAACAAGACGACCGCATGTTCTTGTCTTCGGCTTGCTGGAGCACCCCGCGACAGTTTGGGGTCAGGAATAGCTAGAACCCCCGTGAGATCACGCCAGTTGTCGGCAGAATGCAACAGGCAAGAGGGGACTCTTGATGGATCCTTACTGGATGGCTAGCATGCTACTTATGTCATGGGGTAAGTTGTGACTTGAAATTACGATCTGCTAGGGTCACATTTAAGAGCGACCGAACTGGTACGTTAGTATAATTGTAGTGTCATCTGATTTTTTTTTTTTTAATAGACATGGTCATAGCGCGATCGATCGAATAACCAAATCTAACCGAAAATTAGTGTCTGCTAGGTTTGCGGTGTAGACTCAATGTTACTCAAATAAACATTGTTCATTTACAAGTGTGCTCTCTCTTTCTCTCTTTCTCATGTGTTGGTATGTGTGTCCACGATGCATATGACATACGCTCGTACATACACAATTCAGGGTAGCACTCCTGCATCGCTTAATTCAAAAGTCTATAAATAACGGGCTGCATGGCGCCTTGATCGGTGTTGAGAACACGAGGGATTGGTAGCATACAAACTCTTCAGTCTTCTGAGTCATCGGCTGTGTGAACAAAACTAGGTTTGAACTGGCCGCATTCTGTGTCTGTGTGTACCGCCGCACCTTACACTTGATGGCATGGGCTTGGTAACTGGGGTTCGTTGCAACATACACTATGTTGAGCCCCTCCCCCAAAAAACACTCCAGTAGCAAAACATGAAATAGCATTGCTACACGGTTATGTTACAGTTAACCAGTTAACCCATGTGATATTTTGGTAGTTCAGATTTTTTGCAAGCAGGCCTGTTGGTTAGTATAGGAAGAAAAGCACAGCTAATTATAACACCAGACCCTCATGAATCCCTGCAGTTACAGAGTAGCTTTGCTGAAGAGGAGCCACCAAAATGCGGATCATATTAGCTTTGACAGTCATATATAACCCATTCTGCCTGGATTTGTCTCTAGTAGCTGTTAGGTTACTGCATGTTTAAGTTTCAATCTTTTTCGAATTGAATTGATAGCCCAAAGAATGAATGTGAATATAACTATAACTCTGTTGGTGCTGAATTTTTTTGTATGTATTTATTTATAGCTATATTCAAGAATAATAGTGTATTTTTTTTAAGCTGAAAATGTCACGTTAAAGAATTTTCTTAAAATAATGACTGAAGGCCTAGCCACCGCTAGTTTAGTGCTAGTAGTAATTTGTCAACGCTAATGAACAAACATCATGCTTCACTGGATGACCTATAAAAATAATTTTAAAAAAATCTCATAACCTACAGGCCATTGCCATCTTGAGCTTGTGGTTCATCATGTCTAAAATATGCCATGTGAAAGGTAGAGCCAACCCTTTCATTTCACTGCCCTTACCTTCCTTGATAAATCAGGTACCCATTTTTGTTGGACAACTACTGGGTGGGAAGACTGAGTTAGGGTTAGAGGGTTCTTGCCATATGTTAAATGTTAACCTTTTTAAGGTTTGTCTTGTCTGCCCCTTGGCTTGGAATTATTTTTGTAAGGCTGGTTAGCACCAAGCATAAGCATGAGTTAAGCCTGAGAATGGGTTAATCATTTTTATATAAAATTTTTAAACCAAATTTCACGATTGGCAAACAGTTATTTAAAAAAAAAGAATAAGCCTAAGTTTGTCCTACGCATGATTGTAACAGGTAATATTACAAGTTATTTTTAGATCTCCCAGGTCGATCTTTGAAAAGAAACTGCTTATAAAATAACAATTCTGTCAATACATTAGTTGCAATGCCAGGTGTGACACAAAAATAATGTTTGTTATTAACTGTGTGAGGACTGATGATAAATAAATGTGGGAGGAAATTTTTAGGTAAAAATAAAGGCTCATATCTTTTGCAGATATTCAAAAGTCACTGGCTATGCCTTTTTTCTTCCTTCTCTATCATCCCTCCTTTACTGTTTTAAATGATTTTCACTACTATTTTCTCCATCTTCCTTATCATCAATTTACCGCCCACATCTTAAGCTTTCTTTCCCTCAACTCCTCTGCTCTTTCTCTGGACTCAGCAGCGAGGGTTTCTTTTTTTTATCTCCTTAATATCATTCACCTCTTACAAGCATATCCTAGCCTCTTTCTCACCTCCACTCCTTGCACTATGAAAGGACCCATGAATGTGCTGACCTGTAAAGAACTGATAAGTTTTCTTTTTATTATTTGGGCCTAGCTGGGGGTAGCAGATGTGTGAGTAGGAGGAGTCGACAGAAATAGCAGCTTCTCCCAGTCGGCTCCCAATAAATCAGGGTGATGTGTGCTATACTGCAGCGCAGGGCCAGGGTTTGCACTGATGATGCAACATGCTGGGGGTGGTTTAGTTTAGGGGATGGGTGGGGGGATGGGAAGCAGATGCTTCCGAGGCAAAGGTCAACATCCTTACAGCCAGATAGAATTGTTTCCCTATCTGGCTTGCAGGAAACTTCCTAGATCTGAAGTAGGAGTTACACTTGTTTGGCAAAGTTTTGTTGGAGAAACAGCATACTGTCAGAAGGAGTCTAGTGGAGTGCTATGTGACTAAGCTCATATGATCTTTGAGGTCAAGGGCGTGTTCGAGATTACTCTGGGAAGAATAACCATCCGCCATCCATCCTAGCTTGCAGATAAATAATCATTTTGGATGAATCTTTAAAATATTTAGTAACTGCTGTCATTGTAAAAAGAGAATTTTTTCCTCACATCAGAAAGAGAACATCTCTAAAAATGGAACTTAACCATTGGCAAGACAGAAATATTTTCCCTCATATCTGTTTTATGCAGAGTACGTAGTACAGATAACTTTTGGTGTGTATGCACAGAAAGACAGATACAAGCATTGCAAATATGTTGGCAAATATTGACACATGTAATGTCAATCAAACATCAATGCATAGTTGAATAAAGAGGGAAATAACTCTGAAAGAAATAAGAAAATAAGACATGACTGGCAGAAGAATAACAGAAAACAAAATAGAGAGAAGATGTGGTGTTACTGTGAATGCCTCTATTAACTATTCATGTCCCATGGTATTTGCGACATTTCTAGAAGTCCTTTTGGCGAATCACTTTTCCTCCTTGTTTTTCCTCCTTCCTCCTTGTCCTTGACCATGATGTCACTGAGGTCACTGTACCTGGAGGAAGTTCGCATAAAACAACTTTAGATGTGAAGAATACAGTGTACTGATGCAGTGCAACTAAATTTTTCTCAATGCATTGCTGTTATTGGTTTTTCTGTGTCGGTTTTTACAAATCTTGCGAATCGGGGAAAAAAGTAGGTTTTTTTTTTTCATTTGACTGAAGAGGACTGAGAAAAAATACAGTAAAATGGCAGCTGATGACAAAGTAGGCTTGTAGATGCTACCATTTCAAAAAAGGCTTTGCCCTGGTCCAGACAGGTCTGATCATTACCTCTGGAGACTTGTAAATTGCCTACCATAAATAGCAAGAGCGGAAGTACCCAGTTAAAGGACACACACTAAACGCCAAGATGAAGGAGTTGAGAAATAGAAAACACATTGCAAATACTTTGCAATGGCAGGGAGTACTTTGTCCTGCTTACAATAGACCTCGAATTTCAGTTTTAATAGAGAGAAAAAAAAACTCCCACAGAGTTTGTGGAAGCAAGCATGTGGTCTGATGCAGACAAAAACATGCAGGTGGGACTTTCATTTCCTAGTCAAGCCGCCCGTTCTCAGTGGGCAGACATTAATAACTCCCATGTCAGCATGACTGTGACCACATCATTGGGTTTTCTAGTGCAAAATGAGTGGATGAAGAAGTATTTGTTCAACGATAATGATTGCGATTCTTTTTAACACACATTTTTTGCATAAAAAATCTAAATCTGGATTATTTTTTTAATAAACTAAACCATCGCCGACTAGTATCCTTTGTGAAATGATCTTAATTACTCTCGAGAATGAAAATTGGTGATTTTTTTGTGTGCCAAGTCAGCAGCTGAAGCGAGCTAGTCCTACGATTCTCACTTTCTTGCTGACAAGTACTGTATTCTTGCCCTACCAGACCTCCCAGAAAAAGAGAGAGGGTGGTGGTGGTGGCAGGGATTGGAAGGAAGCCTGACATCCTGGTGAGAATTAAAGGTGAAATGCGCACGAAACATCAGAAACATCTCCTCTGCCAAGACGAACGTGAATTTGTTTGTTTTTTGTTTTTGCATTTTTAACAAACGATGCACTTTAATTTCATAAGCTCCCATCCTCCCTCGGCCATCGTGGCGCCTTACTCCTTTCTTCACCCAACTCACACATGCATTCGACAATGAATTTTCCATCTCAATGTTTGTCTTGATGGTGAGAACAGAGAGGAGTGGCAATAGGTTGACCTAAGAACAAGAACGTGTACCAAGGACCAGTTGGTAATAAGGTGCCTGTCCCACCGGAAGTTAGACTCTTCCGCGCTCTGGTCACGTACAAGCGTTTTCCGGTTACAGCACTCTGTGACTTCTGTTGAAGAGACTGGACGGCTGTGTTGTGTCCCCTTTCGCTTAAATGCTTGCATGTCGGTCTTTAGCATCCCGTTCTGGTTCTTCTGTATGTGCTCTTTCTTTCTTCTTTTTTTGTTTTTAAAGGAGAAGGGGTTAAAGTTTCAGTCTGCGAGAAGTTTTACTTCCTTTATTTCTACGTGTACTTTCTCTCCTGCTCCTAAAGTTTTATGTTTTTGAGAGCTTCTTCGTGTTATTTTCTCACACATTCTTTCACGCTTCGTAAGACCTTCTTTTACTGCTCCAGTCACCAACGTCCCTCCTCAATTTTCTTCCATCTCTTCACCCTCACCTGCTACACCTTTCCTTCATATTTGCGCTTAATTTCGTAACGCGCAGACCGTTTAGAGTTAAGTGCCCCCTGAAAGCGCCGACAAAATGGTTGGCGAAGAAGTCCTGAGTGTAGCTACGCTTTGCGACCTTACAATTTCTGGCAGACGAACGCTTCAGCAATAGTGTCCTCTCTCACTTTCTTGTCTCAAAGGCCCTGACAGATAAGTAAACTATTTTAGGGACTAAAATAATCTTCATTTGCACGGGCACCGTGCGTTTCTATACAACTCCCCTCCTTATCACCCCACTCAGGCAATATGGCGTCACGCATGAAACTCTGCACTAATTGAAGTGTTTGGCATCGGAACAGACGTCTGAACGCACGTGAGCTCCTCTTGACAGACCGACCTGGAGAGCTGCGCCCCGGTCACAGCATTAGAGCTTCTGTTGCCGTCAGTAGCTGGGCTTGGGGAAGTGGGGGCGAGGGCGAGGGGTTAACCTACGTCACTGCCCTCGAGATCCCTTTGTACCCCGCCGTTCGCTCGACATCAAAGGAGGGTAAACTACGGCCAACAAACGTACTTCAGACACTGTTGGCGGTTTGTTGCGGACCTACGTGTGTTTGTTAATATGCAATACTTGGGATATCATTTTTTGGTTAGTTTTTTAAAATCCTTTATCACTCACACATATGTGTGTATATTATATATACATAAGTTTAATATTTAAAATTTTCATAACAAGTACCTTTCAGTATATTGAAATGTTGTGACTGTTTGTGTGTGTGTGTGTGTTTTTTTTTTTTTTGACTGGAAAACATTCGCGTCAACGAATTAAAAGTTGCATAATAGGGACAAGCGAATTGGTCAACAAGATTCAAGATTCAAGAAAGTCAATGGTTGACCTTTAAGGTGTAGCGAGGGTTAGAACCGGTTAATTAAGTCACAGTGCTTCTCAAAACCATGTCTACTCTTTAACTGACTCTGGTTAAGGTTTTGTGTATTTTATTAGGAAATAATTAGCCTTTATCAGTCCCACGGATGTTGCACAAATTAAGCGTGGGATAAATTGAAGGACTTTATTTCTCAGAAGTGTTAGAAATATCAAGGGGTGGTTTAGTCATAAAGGGGCTAATCACGTGATCAGACAGAAATGTAGCGACAACAGTCACACATGTGGAGGACTGAGAGGTGAGCTGAAGGTAGCTTAAGATATTTAGATTGTAGAAACAGGTTTTAGGTTAAGGTTAGGGAGAGGACGTGTAGTTGCTTGTAGAAATTAAAAAAAATATTGATGTAGGTTATGAATTATAGTTTTGTTATTTATCCGCTGCTGTCTTCTCTTTCTTAACTATCCGCTCTCTGTCCTATGTAACGAGGGCATGTGGGTCCCAGTATATCGAATGTCGAGCAACCGTTTATGCCGGGTAGCGGGGTGCCCAGCTACACTTATTTCTAATTCTCTCTCCTCCTGTTGTGAAATTTAAGCGCGTCTCCCGGTACCACAGTTCGAGCTGTCCCCAGATATTTTGAGCGGTGGATATCTTGGGGACTAATCCCCGTACCGAGGAAGGGTAGTGGGGATTGTTTTACACCGAGCCAGCAACTAAGGCTATATCACGGCAAGACATCCAGCCCTGTAAACAGATGCCACACGCAGAGAAAGAACAACGTGCGCGAGACGAGAACTGAACCCAGCGCAGCCAACCCTTACTGTATTGGTAACAGGCGCTCTTGCGCCTCCGGACCGCCCAGGTACCGAGCAAACCGTCCCATGATAGTTTGAGGAGATGTGGAATAGAATATATCCAGTTTGGTAGACGATGTCAACAGTTAACAAAATAATTACTATGTGCTGATTAAAAACTTACCTAAAAGAAAAAAAAAATTGAAAGTCGTTGATAGCCATAGTCAATGGTTAGCGAATAAATAAGAGAGTGGACAGATCAGAAGAAAGCGGGGGCACCGAGCAGCACCTGTCCTTCTTGAAGCACTTTCGCTCCGGCCTCCGATGTGAGCACGAGGAGTTCGCTTGCATCTGGGGGAGCGAGCAGTTCGCTGAGCTCAAGAGAAGGTAGCGGCATTTGTGAACAGATTGGAAACATCAGATTTAATCAGCTGGCGGCTATTTTAGGCCAGGTAAGAGAGGAAGAAGGGCTGCCGCTACCTCCACAAGTCGGCGGTACTTGTTCCCTCCCGAGAGTGGAGGTAATTTACAGGGCATGTTCCATGCCTGGGACCTCTGTTAACACCTTTCTGCCGTGACCACAGGTGAGGCATGTGTTGAGACAGGCGCTGCTCTGGTGTGATAGTAGGTGAAGACGAAATGGAGGGCGAAGAAAGAAAGAAAGAAAAAAAAAAAGAATGACAACAAACGGGGAAAAGAGAGAGACGACAAAAAACTGTGACACTGGAGGAAGAAAGATACCGTTAGTAGTTGTCGAGGCGGGAGAGAAGATTGCAGTTGTTGCCTGCTTACGATTGTTGACTACGGTGTTGAAATGGATATCGGCCGTACGTGGGAGGCCCGTAGTCGACGTAGCTGTGTAGTGTGGTCTACGTCACCTAGCAGTTACAGTGCGGCGGGTGATATTTGGTCAGTTCGTGTTATAAAGGTCATTAAAATATAAACAAATGTACAGTGCTATGTACTTTTGATGCTGCTGATTAATTAATAACCACTGATTTTCTTAGGAGCGAGAAAGGGGTTTGAATAATTTTTGACTGGGGTTTTGAAAACCCTCGTGTATTTTATGGATGAGAAACCCTGACACTGAAGGAAGGCGGCTTCGAGTGCAGGATGCCGAGGGGACTGGTAGGAGAATCTCGGCATGATGGGGGGTTTGCTTATTTTTGTCATTGTTTTCCACGCACCTGTGCATAGAGGTGTACTTATCTATCGCTCTTACACAAGTGTGAGTGAGAGAGTGCGTGCGTCAGAAAGAGGGAGAGGGAAAAACTTTCTTAAGCAAGGGTTAATAAAACCAAAGAGTCTAAATTGTGGAACAAGGCAAAGCACTCACAGAATCACGACACATCAAACCGAAACGCATAAAACATAGAAAGGGACATCGGCGATTTGTTTCCTCTGTAAAACGTTAGAGCATGTTTATGTATTATATACTTACTGTGTATGGGTGGTGCTTGTGCTCATGAATAAGTAACAACAAAAGGAGAGGAAGCCAAACGCTAGTCACCCCCAGCCCCAAGTCTAAATTTGTTACTGAAAATCATGGTCTTTGTCAGGTGCATCATTTTCAGATTGTTTTTCTTTTGTGAGAAATACTATCTTGTAAAAAAATGTCTAACCTTGTTAAAAAAAAGCCTAACCCTTTTCCCAGTCATTAGGACACAAATTTGCACTTCACGAGACCTCTGATCACGTGACTGTGGCCGTAGCGCAGGTGTAAACTGTAGTCCTGTGTTGCAGCTATGCCAGAATCCTTGCGCATTACCCGTATGTGGTCTTGTTGGTGGTGCTGGTCGTCACGGCAACCTGTCTCGTGGTCTCCATCACACTCCCCCGAAACCTGGACTTCCGCCAACCGACAGCGGTAAGCGCAGATTTACCTACACCCTGGAGATAATGAGAGTTAATCAGGAGCCATTTCCGTTCAGTGGGTCATGTTGCACCTTTCGTGACATGGCTTCATTTCTCTGTCCATCTTATAGCTGTTTACCAAATTTTTAGGATTCCTTTTTTTAATGCATACAAGATATGTACGGAAAGATTAATTTTAAATATCTTCTTGTGTTGCCCGCCACATTGGTGTGAAGCTGTATTCTCGTTTGTTAGGAAATATGATGAATATTGTAGAGAAATAAATTATTGTTACTGAAATTCAAGCTGATCCACAAAAACAAAACTAAACTTCGTGATTTCCACTACACTTTGGCTTATTTATTTTTTTTACTCTCTTTGCCACCATTTCTTGCTGCTTGATCGTACCCACAAGCCTGGATTTCTATGTGTAAAGACTTTGAGAAAGGATGGTGGCTAGTGACGGAAATAAGAGAGTCTACAATGATGTCCCCTTCTAGATCATTCTCTACTCCTTCGTTTCCAATATTTCTGCATGATCTCTTCAATGCTTTAGCGTTTTCCAGTAAAAACTAACTCCTTCCCCCTTACAAAAATCAAATTATTGATGTTACTTTTGATGTAAGCTACACTCGCATTACCCTCGCAAAACAAACTAACCAAACAATGCATATTAAAAAGCGTCTCCTGTAACTGAAATACTTCTGTTTCTCGTGGACAGGGATTCGAACCTCGCGGCACAGAGATTGGGGAGCGACTGACGGCGTACCATAACCTGATGGACAACGCCGGCAGCAACGTCAACCTCCACCCGTTCACCCAGGGCGGCACTGGCGAGACAAGCGGAAGCAGGGTGGGGCCTGACTTGTACCGTGCAGACGACGAAGGGGGAATAACGGCCGAGGAGGAGGAGGAGGAAGAGGAGGCCGACGGAAGCGGAAATCTCAGCAGCTTTGACAAGCATCTCTCGCAGCACTTCGATGCTGACAAGTACTTCTGTGGGCTGCCCAGTGAGTCAGACGTGGTGGTAGTGGGGTTGGATGTTAGATGTGTGTGTGTGCGCGCGCGCGCGTGCGTGCGCCTGTGATAGGGGATGGTGATGGCAAGATTCGAGCAGCACGTTTACGCTTTCTTGGGAGAGAAGAGGGAGTGGAAAAAGAAAGGGTAGAGAGGAGAGAAAAAGGGGGGAGGGAGAACAGTGTAACAGTGTACATTTTTTTTTTGTATGTGCCCGCATTGTAGCGTGAGTGTATTTTTTTCTCATCAGTGAGATATGAAATAATCGTACCTTTCTTTTTTCCTCTCGATGATATACCTCACAGACGAGTTAGTTTAAAGTTTGTTAATAATGTACCCGTTTAAGAAGACCATTAAGTATGTCTCCAATGAAAGTATATAAACCAATAACAAAGTTTGTGTCCTTTGTTTTCGGTGTCTATACACTCAAAAACTCACCGTTATAGAGTTTGTGCTGTCATCCCTGGTCATCGCTGACTTACAGCTTCACAGTAGATATACGGCTATGATATGTTTACCACGTTGCTTAAAATTAGCGCAGGTCATTGTGGGTGACGATTGTGTAATGCTGTTGACAGTGACAGCTAAATGATTAGTACATAGCAAATCTGACATCTGTGCACCTAGCAGCGGGGCGGTAATGTACGAAATTTAAACTGACAGTTATTTACGACAATGGCGCCGATGTTTCTTCCTCGAGCCTACCTACCGAAATACCTGTGACATCTAGTGGCTCACTTTAACACCTTTTTTTGCACCTTGATGCTTTGAGTGTCGCCTGGTGAAAGATGAGCACCACTCTGTTGCGCGATTATCTTCCAGCAAATGTTTTTTTTTTATATATATATGTGTGACAAAATACTTGTTTATTTAAAAAAAAATGCGTCTTGTAGGACACTTTAGAAGAGGACGGAATATTACTAAAGCTCCACTGACTACTCCATATATTTAAAAAAAGAAGGTCTTACACTTGTTTGTAAAGTACTTTATGTTGTGTATGTTGTAATAATGAGACACATGTCGTTTTGCAGAGTAAAAGTAAGAGTTGCATTTTGTATTTCAGGGAAAGGATCATGTATATTGAACTATCAGCAGAAAAGGATGAAACCTTGCCTACTCAGTTTATGCAAAGACTAAGTGTTTGCGAGCTCTTTTAAAATTGTTTTGCGCTGTTTGAAAAAGAAAATACTAAGCGATGTGCGATGTGTTTCAGAAAAGGGGTACGTGCGGGTTGTCTATCGTGCACGTGACGGCGGCAGCCTGCTGAGCGCCGTGCGCCTGCGCAGCATCTGCCACCTGGAGGAGGAGTACTTCGACACCTACCCCGGGTATAAGGCGTCGTGCGAGACTCCGTGCTCGGGGTGCAGGGCGTGCTGCCGGCGTCTGTCGCTGCCCAACTTCGTGGCGCTGCTGGCTGGCAAGACTTCGTGCAGGAACCTGACGGACGATGACGTTGGTACCGCTTTCCGCCTGCTGTCCGCCTGCGCCGGCTACTACCACAATCTGACGCTGGAGGCCACCTGCAGCTCGCCGGCCGGCCAGAAACTGTGGTACAACGACTTTCAAGAGGAGGCGACAGGGCTAGGCTGCCCTGGGGTGCCCACCCGCTGCACGCAGCGCAACGTTGTCTTCACCATGCTGCACTACCTGGCGGACCACCAATTTCTGCTGCGGCCCCCCGTCCCCAAATCGGATCCGCCGCTGACCTACGTGGCCACATTCCTACCCCTGGCGGCGGCGGCCCAGGACAACGTGGGACTGTACGAACATCTGGAGAGTTTGCCGAGGGTGTACCAGGAGGTGGAGATCACGGGGGCATACTTCGCCGTCAAGGACATCTTGTTCGAGAAATACCTAGTGGCTGACTCCGTTTGGTTGGGTCTAGCTGCTGGCGTCATTTTTCTGGGCATGTGGCTGTACACCACTTCCGTCTTCGTTACTTTCATGACCTTCCTGGCCATCTTCTGGGCTCTAGTGACGGCGTACTTCCTGTACACCTTCGTCTTCGAGATCGGCTTTTTCCCTTACATGAACATGATCACCGTAGTCGTTATGATTGGCATCGGCGCCGACGACCTGTACATCTACTGCAAGGTCTGGCACCTGGCCAAATCCGAAAAAAATAACGGTGTGCTGGAGAAGCTCATCAGCGACACCCTGCGGCATTCCGTGCTGTCCATGCTGGTGACTAGCCTTACTACGGCGGCTGCTTTCTTTGCCAACTTTGTCAGCGACATCACGGCCATCCGTTGCTTCAGTATCTATGCTGGCACCACTGTGGTCTGCAACTTCGTCCTCACCGTCACCTGGATGCCGGCCTCCATCATGCTTTTCGAGAAGTGGTGCAACTTTCACTTCTGTCGCAATGCAGACGTGTACACGGGAGAGTTCAGTATATGCTACTGCCTGTGCAAGGTGCCGCACAAGGTGTACTATCTTGTCTGCGATTGGTCGCGGATCTTTTTTGAGCAGATCCTGCCTTGCCTGGTGATCAAGCTCCGGTACCTGTGGCTGCTAATGTACGGCTGCCTGGGCATCTGCAGTGTCATCGTCATCTTCTACTACCCTCGTTTGAAACTGCCGTCGACGAGGAAGTTCCAGATGTTCAGCGACGATCACCTATTGGAGAGATACGACTTTCACGTTGGCACTATGTTCGGCTTCGAGATGACCAGTGATGACGATGACAGCAACCCCAATCTGCCCATCACTATTGTTTGGGGAGTGCACGCTACTGACGGCGGGGACTACCTGGATCCCAACAAGAAGGGCCCCCTCTACTTCGACGACGGCTTCGACCTCACCACCGGCGAGGCGCAGCGGTGGTTGCTGGAGTTCTGCCGGCGGTTGCGGCGGACAGATTTTTATCTGAACGTGCCGGGGATGCAGCTGACCAACTGCTTCCTGGAGAACTTCGTCAAGCACTACATGAAGCGACAATGCAGCAGCGACAACCCCAGCGACGTCAGTGGCATGTGTTGCAACAAGACCCGCTTTCCGTACCCGAAACGTGAGTTCTCTGAGTGCCTGAAACACTACATCCCGGCCTTGCAGAGTACTCCCGGCGTGCACTACTCAAAATACTCCCCCGGACCCCGCTTCAACAACGGCCACATCAGTGCCTTCGTCGTGCAGTTTCAAAGCAACGAGCGTTACACGCACGACTACCAGCACGTGCAGAGCTTCTATCGCCGGGTTAACCGCTGGGTCACGGAGGAGATGTTGAGGGCTCCGGCCGAGATGCGGAACGGTTGGTTCGTTAGCCACTTGGATTTCTTCGACCTGCAGCAGAGCCTGGTGGTGGGCACGCCTCTTGCGTTGGGCGTCTCACTAGCTGTCGTGTCCGTGGTGGCCTTCTTCACTACTCTCAACGTTCTCATCAGCCTCTACGCCATCGCCACCATCGCCTGCGTCATCGTGGTCACTCTGGCTTCCCTCGTGCTGCTGGGCTGGGAGCTCAACGTCCTCGAGTCCGTAGTCATAACCGTAGCTATCGGCATGGCTATCGACTACACGCTGCACTACGGGGTGGCCTACCGCCTCTCCCCCGACCTGGACCGCGAGATGCGAGTAGCCTCCTCCCTCAGCCGCATGGGCAGCCCTGTTGCCATGGCGGCCGTTACCACCTTTTCGGCCGGGCTTTTTATGATGCCTTCCACGGTGCTGGCCTACCGTAAGTTCGGTACCTTCCTCATGCTGCTAGTGTCGGTCAGCTGGGTATACTCAACCTTCTTCTTCCAGGCTCTGCTTCGCGCCATCGGGCCGCAAGGGGGGTTCGGGCAGTTTCACTGGCCCGCCTCGGACTGCTGCTCGGGAGGTTCGCGCGAGCACGTGGACAAGACGGTGTACGCCCTTTCTGAGTCCACGCTGAGCTCCTCATCAGCCAACCATGCCAGCAGCACGGAGACCCACGAACTGGAGCCGCTGACCAGCCTGCACGACACCAGCACATCTCGCCCCCGCTATCCCTCCACCGTCTCGCAGCACGCATACAGCGCGCACCATAACCACTACCATCACCACCACCACCACCATCTCCACCAGCAGCAGCAGCAGTTGCAACAGCAGCACAGGCCTCGCGCGCGGGGGCAGTACACGCAGGTGAAAACGAGGATCATCGAGATAGACAACGACCCGGAGATGGCGGGAAAAGGCGAACAGCAACAACCGCAGCAGCAGCAGCAGCAGCAGCAGGCCAGGCGGGACTCTCCCGCTGTGGCGTTCCGCTCTTCCCAGCACCTGGCTACTGCCGTGGCAGAGCTAGACCCATTCCGCGTGAGTGAGCAGCCGGAACAGGTGGGTGGAGCGGAAGGGCAGCGGTGTGCGGACTCCACGGTGGTGCGGGCGTCGACGCACGCGTCTGTCGCAGACCAGAGAGTGTCTGACGGTGGAGTGACGGACCGCGTCGGGCTGGTGTCGGCCGATTTGTCGCATGGCCCTTTTCCTCAGGCAGTGGAAGTGTTGTGAGGTTTTTTTTTTCTTCATTTTGCATCAACTGTTCTTCTCCTCTTCCCCCTAAACCCTCTTTTTAAAATGAAAACAAACAAGTTGAAATGTTGTGTACGAGAGAGACTATGTGAACGTGTGATTGAGAAAACGGAGAAGTGTGAAACGTGTGAAAGCTTTGATGTGTGGGGACACATCTGAACACTTACCTGTTATTTTTAAAACGTGTTTGGCCTACGTGCTTTTATTACTTAAATATTTCCAGACAGCATCAAACACTGAAACAGAACGTCTTTCGTGTAACTTGCTGGTATACTAATAATTAAAAAGAACGTTCTTTTTTATAAAACGTGTGTGTGAACAGTCTGTGTGGGTGGCTGGGCTTCCGGTGCGTGCATTTATGGGTCCTCTGCATTACAGTTGTTTCTTTGTGACCACTGAACTGTATTTGTCCGAGAGGTTTATTTATGATTAAACCATTTGATTTGTACACGTACACCAACACTTAAAGGTTATCAGGAACTTCCTTGTTATTAGTTAACCAAAGCTTCAACGCCATTTACATCTGGGTGACTAGGGTTTAAAGGTCACCATTTCTCTTCTGAGCCTAGATAGATCTTTTCTTCCGGGTACAACTTTTCTAACTTTATACTTTCACTGAATCAGAGATGCACTTCTCCTAAAGTTTATTTGTTGTAAATACAACTTAGATAAAGTCTTTGATTCGATATTTCTGCAACATCGATAAAACATTCTTTTTCAGTTAAAAGTTGTTACTGTGTGGACTTTACGAATACCTGACATTATTAAGAAAGCAAGAGAAAATAGCAAAGCCATGTAAGAAATGAAAATAGCTCAAAGAATAATATTCCAGCCGAGTTAAAAACTAACAAAGTTGCGTTATGCCCAAACAGGAACAACTGGAAATTCTCATTTCCTGCACTAAGACAGAAATAAGTTGGGTACTAAAGGGCCCACTAACCTTTCTCTCTCTGCTAGTGGAAACACCACACTTTGAAGTGCTGCCTGCTATTTTGAGGTCCATTTTCTCAGTTTGCGCATCCTTCACTTATTTACGGTCTTTGTCGCTCGCGCCACACTTCATTAGTTGGGAGTCGCGGAGGTTATTTTATTTTTCTTGTGCTTATCAGCAGTTCCACTTGTGTGATTTCGGTGAACGCTGGATCCAAACGGTACGAGACTGAGTCACGTGAGGGTCAAAGGCCGCAGTACTCACCGTGCTCGCCAAATCGGTCACGCATGCAACATTAGTCATTAGCTAGTCTGTAATTTGACAAGAGAGCAATCTGTAAGTAGTTCTGTCTCCGCTGTGTATGTAAAAAAAAAACTCCTTTCGCTTTTTTTTCAGTAACGTAGCCGCCATGGTATCATGGACCGAGAAACTTAAAAACAATCGTATTAAAACAGTTCTAAAATTATGTTGTGCTTCGTTTTTAGAACCCTTTCTATAAATAAATTGTCACTCAAAAAGATTTCAAAAATAAAACCGTGTAAATTGAGAAATACACCAAAATGTAGGCACTCGCAGGGTTTTCATTAATTTTCGGTCACTTCTATCTATAAATAAACTAAGTTTCTTTGTAGGGTTGACAATTCGGTTATCTTTAAATATATGCAGGTTTCTGGGCTGGCTTTATCGTCTTTTTTTATTTTAAAAAAACCCCCAAAAACAAAAGAATACTGCCATGACCTCCCACCTCCAGTGTAACTGAGACTGGTACCAGCTGATGAACGGGTAAGCTGGACTGCCGGCACTGGTCGTCAGATGATAGTCAAGGCTCGTCTTTCAGGCCTGTCTTAAGCAGTGTTCAGCAGCACATGTAGCAAACCCTCAACTTCTTTGCATTTGCCATCCAGATCTTGCTCAAAAAACCTCGGATGACCCTCTGAACCAGACCAACCTGCACCACTTCACCGTTGAAAAAAAGGGTTCTTGGTGTCCTACGAGGGTGGCGACCGTACTAAGTCCTTTGTCTTGCGTCCCAGGAGAGTCAGAAGCCTTTTCTCAATCACGACCTCGAATGTCTAGATTCACCTCGCTATAAAGGCACGCAGAGTTCACATCACACATCTTCGATGTTGAATTTTCGCATCACATGCCACATCTCTTGTGCCAGACTGTGTGAAATGCCTTTTTCAAGTCGATGAAGGTATGACACAGATTTCATCTGTTTTATGTGGAGCCGGCCTGTTTTTCTGCTAATAATGTTTCCGCGGTGGTGTTGATGGGATTTTGGATTAATTTGAGCGAGATTTTGCTTGGGTGACTGATTAAGCTTCTGTTTTTTTAGTTTCCGGCACTGTTCACCTTTTCTTTGGGATTGCGTCCATTCTTTTGTCCTTTCTTTCGACCATTTTGTGTTTTCCCAGATTGTTTGGCGCATGAAGTCTTCTGCTGTTATTTCGTGTAAATTGTGTCCTTTTATAAAATAGGGAACAACACACAAATCAGTGTTTAGTAATCTCATACAGCGTGCCAAGGTTTGTGCTGTGCGGTCACGTGCTCCAGCTTTTGCTGTGTTTGTTCGTGGATGACACGAGAGAAGGCATCTGTCGACCTGTCACTGCAATAGAGGTCAGAGTTCAAGCTGGAGTTCATCATCTCCCTAGTGAAGATAACTTCGTGTATTTCCTTTTATATAGACTTGTGATTCAGCGCAAGCTTCTCTTATCTGTTTCTTTAATGATTTATTATGATAATCTGTAGCGTCTTTATTGCTTTCTGAGAAATTCATGGGATTTATTGGACCAAGATTAGCTTTAAAATGTATTTTATAAATAACTACAAACAGCGAAGTCCTTGCTGTTAGGTGGTCATACTGAGATGCTTGAGCCGCTAATTCAAGTACACAATCTCACAGACACAGTATTTAAAACACAAATTTGCAACTTGATAGCCGATTCTGTAGCTCTCCTTTCGGTCAGTAATACAGATTAAAACAAGAAAGGGTGTAAAAATATTTTTGGCTTGTCTCATGTTCCATTTCTTTTCTCTCAATAGTCTGGCATAGTGTCCAAGTTTAGGTATCATTAAATCTACGCTCATTAAACTGACAGCGGGACTAAGTGAAACCTTTAAAGAGACAGTGATAATTTCTTCTTAGTTTACAGAATACGGTATCTACTTATCCGGAGTGACAGATTTATACCTTTCACGTGCCTTTCACAACAAACTTCTTGTGCATAATACCGTGGTTAATGTGGATTTTGGCAGGTTAATGTAGACACTCAAATAAGAGTTTTGTTTCTTCTAAAAAAAAACCTTATACATAAAATAAAAGAGCTATACGAGTGCACAACCCGGGTATGATAGATGGACCTAGGTTCAAGTCTGGATTGTTAAAGTATTAGGCAATCTTTATAACCCTCTACCCCTTTCCCACGGTGTCTGTTGTTTTGTCAGATCACTAGATTCCTGTATTCCTTCACTGCCTGGGGCTGACCAGTCCTCACCAACAAAATATTACACGTCTTACAAACCTGTGTTCTAAGCTCACCCCGGGTAACCTGTTCAAGCTGACTGTTTGGTTCCCCTGTACCACCACATTCCATCTCTAGGACATCAAACCTTGATTCCCTATTGCAGCCACAAAAGAGTGGCGAGAATAGTTTGAAAAGATCCCGCCTAAAGGAATAAAACCTTTGTTATTATCAGCCATTTTTTTAAACAGGCGGAGTACTCGACAAGCGAATCGCAAGGATCTGACGACTTGCTTCGTTTGACGAGGAAGGACGATAAAATCGCAGATGACGCACGGGATTAGGTTTGTGATAAGAGAATGCTTAGAACCAGTCAGAAGGCACCACATCTTCTATCCCCCACCCTCCATCTATTTCAGAGACCCACATCCTGCATGGCGATGTATGAATGCTGACTGACGAGTGGTGAGCATTTGAGGGTTGCTGTACAGGCACTCGTCAATAGATGAAGTCAGATGGAAGGTGCAGCCGAGAGAACACATGTACGATATAGAGGTGGAGAGATTGAGACAACACGCTATGTAGGTTGGTCTTCCCCTTTATCTCTAGTGATGTTCAACATTCAGGTCAGCTGACAACAGGCTGATGGGAAGACAAATTGTTGAAATAACTGGGGTGAGCTCTCTACGAGATGCATAACAAGCCCTCGCGCATAATGTATATGTCCTTTAGAAGCTTTTTAGTCCCACCATTCTCCAGAAAAGTTTTGCTGCTTTCTTTAAACAAAAATTAACACGAAGGCGTAGGTACTGCCGTTTACATAACAACATCGACAACAATGTAAAACCAAAATGATAGAGACAATAAAGTTCTCACTCCAGTAGACCTTTTGCAAAATCGTCATCAGCGCAGATGAAATAAAGAGGTTATCTACCCAATCCCAGGAGATGGTCATTGACCATGGACACCTACTACCTATCTATGCTCCTTGTTTCGGCTTCTGCTCCACAAATTGCACTTAGTGCTGTGGTTATAGTCAACCTTTGCCTCCCTACCTGTTTTCAATCGTATATTGTAGGGTCTAGATGCTCTAATTTTTAAATTAAAAATCTTAATATTCCATCGTTGCAGCTGGCGATGTTCATACTTGTTTAGAGCGATGCTCCTGCACTGTTTTCTCAGATCATTTGTTTGTGGAAAAAATGATACATATAAAAAAATGTTTCACTTTAATGACAGTCACTTGTGTTTTGCTGTCGGTGGGATCCTTAGGTTGCTATACAGTCGCGTGTATGACAAGACCCGTTAATTCCGCTATTTTCTCTTATTTACCAGGTTTACAACTATTTCAGAGATTTACAAGACAAGTGTGTGTGTGTGAAAGAGGATATTTATTTACAATGTTCAGGGCTCTTCCACATACAAACAAGACAACAAATATATATATATGTGAGAGAGATAGATAATAAGGCCTGTAAACATCATCCAAGATACGCTCGATAAACATGTTCCAGGTCCCGAAAGGTGCGAACACCTGTATTTTTCTCACCTGCACAAAAAATATCTGAAGGCTGCCTCCATTAATCTGTAGACTCATCACACCGATACCTCTTCAATGAATCCCCCTCTTTATTTTTTTACAAATCATTTTGTCATCATCCTCTCTGCTCCAACTCGGGGAGGCGTCTAGGCGCAGCGGTGTGATTTACTGCTGCCATCTCCACGATTAATCATTCTCATCTTTTGGTAAGCAAGTTTTGGAAACCTTCATACAAGGGCCAACTGCGCAGATCTTTCCTTAAAAACAAGTTTCTGGCCTTAAAAACACTGTCTCAAATCTGTACTTATTTTCTAAACCAACCTGTACTCAACCCCATCCAAGCTTTAGTCAATTATCCAAACTTTCCCAAATTGATATTTTCACAGCAGGGCCTGGGATTGGGAATAACTTTTAAAAGAACTCAGGGGCTAAAACCTTACATTGGAATGTCTTGACCCTTGTCATTTAGTGATCAATGTTCAATTGATTTGTGTATGTGAGTGTGTTGTATAACGACTGCGTTGGTGTCAATTTGTGATGCATTCAATGGCGGGTCAAATTAACCTTTTCTTTCTTGGCTTCAGAGCTGCAATTTGTCACCATGCTTGTGACGGGCAAAGCTTTTCAGGAAAAAATAAATTGTCGAACAGACATTTCCTCTGACCTGACCAAGGTTATCATTTCTGACCTGGCTCGGGTCTTTCTAACGACATTCCAGCGAGGTAGGGTTAATACCAGACCCACTTAGTTCAGGTCATCACGAGGTCGGTGAGTGGCGAGGCGCCAGAGGCTGTTCTGTCCCGACTATCAACTTATCAGAAGTGGTCACTGGTCTTTCTTGTCCACCGCCAGACCACAGGGGGCGAGCAGGAAGAGTCATCTGACTCACTCCCAGGTTATTTTAGTCAGCTCAGTGTAAGTAGTCAGTCAAGACGACAGCTGCTGATGGGTCATTTTATTCACACAAGAACGATAAGGACAGTAAAGAAGAAAAAGGAAGGTAAATTTAGCTTCTTAAGTAAGACATTTGAGCTAAATAGGAAGGAATATTCTTGCCTTTAAAACACTTCTTCACTGTGAAATAGTATTGCACACATAACTCATCTTACCGTTAGGCAGTGAGCTCAATGAGGATGGACCAAAGGGCAGTAGGAGGTTAACAACTCAGACGTTAGGATAGTTCATGGATGTGTAAGGTGCGAGTGTATATTAATTATGCAGATCATGACTTCACGATTTTTATCTCTTTCTATGCATGATGATATTTTGTAGGCCGAGCAAAGGAGAGATATTCATCCAGATTTGAGGAAATGGTATGTTGCATTGAGTTTTATCCAGTCGTTAGAAAAAAATTGCACCCCCACTAGGTGGCTAGGTGTAAAAAATTCTAATAAGACTAAAGCTTTAAGCTCTCCACTGCTGTGTGTCTAGAATAATAAGACAGGAAAGTCAGCAGTAACATGTGGATCACTTTGGTCACACAGAGCTTATTCGTCGCTGCCCTCATCCACACTTTCATTGACATCTCCGGCTGTGGAGAGGTGCGCCGTGCAGGCGTCAACTCCAGTGTGGCCCTTCACTCCTGTTACAGTCGTCTGCGCATGTCCGGCTACTACACTCGTCAGGTCCTCTACATAAACAGAGCATCTTTGTGCTGCAGATCGTGGAGGCGCCAGGTAGTGTAGTGGTTGAAACACTTGCTTGTCATCACTACAGTGAGAGGCACCGGTTCAGATCTCGTTTCGGGACACTGCACATGGCACTTGTTCGCAGGGTTGGCTGTTGGGGTTTTCTCTGGGTACCCCAGTTTTCCTCCCTTTTCTCCCATCACACAGTCAACACAACCGTTTTAAAGGTCAAGCGAGGCGCACATTTTTTTCTAATGACTGAGTAGAGCTCAATAAAAACTCATTTTCCCAAATCCTACATCTCTAGATATACGTTGATAAGCATCGTTATACACGGACAGAGGTCAAACGCGTGGTCACGTGTGTGCAGAGCTACATATGGTCCCAACTCGCCCATGGAATAAGGTCTTCACAATCTAAACATATCCATGGATAACTATCCACATTTGGGGGAATATAGATACTATAGTATCTTGCTCTGAGTTTATCCCCGTCATTAGAGGAAAAAACGCTCTCCACTAATCCTTTAACTTGGTTCTGTATTTTATATCGTGAAACTCTACAGGAGGGACCGATCTGTCGACAAACCAAAAATTAAAAAGAAAATGGCTTTTTTTTTTGTCCTTATAAAGAAAATACTCAGGATATCCGGCTTTGCGCAGGTTAATTTTATTCGCTAATAACTTTCGCAGCTGTTATGGTACAGTCCACTTTTAATATATCGCTTCGTATGAGTCACGCTTGATATCCCTCTCCTAGGCTGACGGTGTAACAAACCTTATTCGGGGAAGAGAGCAGGAAGTATCTCATTAAAACGAAGAAAAATACTGACAACTAACTTATTCGCTCAACCATTTGCAAACATATCTATCTCTCTCATCAGTACCATCTCATTGTCCACGTCTGTTCTTCACAGAAGACATATGTTGTAATTGTTTCTCAGTAATAGTTTTTATTTCATTTGGAGCCTTTCTTAGAATGGAAGAGAACAAACATTAAAAATAAACATGATTCGGGCAACCTATCCCAACCAAACAGCTCATGACCGAGCCAACAATCAAAACAAATATTTCCTGCAAAATTTGGTCAGGAGTAAAAAAAAAAGTGCAGTTTTACTTATTATAAATCTCCACACTACCTCTATAAGATGGAGAAAGAAAGCCAAACACCAAAGAGAAGAATACAGTTTACAGTCAAGGTAATAAAGTAATTGCTTGAAGTAGGGTAAAGATTCGTCTTACCAGTCGGCGATACCTAAGAAAGGGCATCTGCCATCCATTTGAAATAAACAATAGTTAGCGAGAAGTAGGCATGTTAGGATGAAGGTGTCATTTTTCTTGACTGGTGGTAAGTGAATGCAACTACAGACCAGCAGTCATTAGAAAGTATCTATAGAAGTAATTGAAATTAGAGCAGCAGGTGAGATACTACTAAGAAAGGAAAGGTAGTGAAGACGTTTAAGAGATCGCATAAAAGCACGCACACAAGAACACTCAAACCATCACTCTAGCACTTTTGGTTTCGAAAATTTAAGTTTCAAAATAATTTATCATGACAAAATCCCACATAGAAACCTAGCCAGACGAAAACGCGATGCAATACATCTTCATAGTCTACTTCTGTGACACTCAGCCACAGCAGAACACGGTTAAAATAAACAAAAACAAACTCTGTTGCCCTACAAACAAGGAATGCACCACAACTGTTGTAGTACATGCCTACCGCCCAACCCAAGCCAGGTCTACATCGCCGTAATACTACGTGGAAACACGTGAGATTATTTATACCACGCTACGTGGAGTGATGGCAATGGGCCGTGTGTGGCGTCACATCCAGTGTCATCAATCTCGCGCAGGCCGAGATGTGCGCGCGCGTGTGGTCGGGACGCCCGGCACGAGAGACGAGACAAGTAGACCAGCTGCAAAAATGAGAAATAGAAAGAGAGGAGGCTTATCGTTGCCTGCCTACAGACCTTGCTTTCAGTTTTGCTAGCACCAGCTTCCCCCGACCCCAACGCTCCCAACCCCCTCACGCGAATCTCAAATCGCGAATGTGCGTTGAGTGCAGAAGCGTTTTCGATATCTTAGTTTCATGTACGAGCAGACACACGTATGAAAACACAAATCTCATATGTTATCGTGATTCATGATTTACAGGTTTGAGGTTGAAATTCGCACTCAGTAAAATGGTTCTGTTGCACGGCTTGTCATCTTCCCTTCGTAATCTTATTCCCCGGGAATCGCCGAGCACCAGCGATAGTTGCCGAGCACAGCCGGAAGTTGTCGAGTTCCCCCGAGCACTGCTCTGTAGCCAGGGAGGAGAGAGGAAAGCGCCACGGTTTTTGGACGATGGCGGCCAAACTCTACCCCAGACTGTCATGGCTGGATGTCTGTGAGGGCTTAGGGTAGGGATGGGAGGAAAACAAAAAACAAGAGTTTGCAGTGATTAGATATACTCGCTTGTTTCTACTGCTGTAGCTGTGGTGTGGATCTCGCCGCGCCTACTACAGGCTCGGTCATTAAAGTTCCATTCCCACTACAGCAGTAAGCCGACTGAACGAACTTTGTAACCTTTTCTCTGTGTGTGTGAGGGGGGGAAAGGAGGAAGCAGGGACGTATTGAAGGTGCGAAATGTTAGCGACGTAAAACAGAAAGCAAGCGGTCTTTAATTTTTGGCAACATAATTCATCACCCTCTCATCCTCCTTATAATTTTGTTCTGCGTCTTGTCAGTGACTCTTCCTCTTAGGCCATAATAGCCGTCAGTCATGTCAGTGAACCCCTTCCCCTAACACCACCACCACTTTCTTTCCCAGCCCTCAGTTTTGTCATCAACTCCCTCCCCAACCCCATCCCCCATCATCCCCAGCGCGAGCTGTTCCAGCTTGACAACTTGACTGACATCTTGAGAAGCAGCAGGCGAACCAACCTGACGACACCATCGCCACGGAATTACAATTCTTTCTAAAAACGGTTTGACACTCACACGACTACAGAAGTCGTAAAAGAAAACAAAGAGGTCCTTCCCCTGAAGTGGCGTCCGACAATAGAGAAAGGACGTTTGCAATCAAACCGGCTCACCTGATGACGTCATACTTCCGGTGAGTGGCTTGGCTGGCGGAGCGCCTGCACGTTGCCTCCTCTAAGCCCCTCAACCCCTAAACGTGTGTGTGTAAGAGAGAGAGAAAGAGGAAGCGGATGTAGCACATCATAAAATAGACGAGCGGAGAAGTTGATCAACGGCGCCATGTCTCCTGTCGTGACCGTGTAAGCCACTGCCGCGCATGGTAATCAGAGGACGGGTGTCTGACAAGTGCATGAAGTCGGGTGTGTGTGTGTGGAGTGGGTTAGGGGGTGGGTTAGTGGACAGAAAAGTGTGTGAGAGTCCGTGTGTGGAGAAGTAGGAGACAGGGAGACTGCTCGCCGCTGATGACAGTAGAAACACCACTATCACCAGGAGCTGCTGCACCCCTGACACTGCCACGAACCATCCTCAGCTCTTATTTGCCCCACCTGTAGAACAGCCATTTATATTCTAGTTTCACACCGTCTCACCCTCCTCTCCAACCACACACACACAGAGGAAAGTCAGTCTGAAACCTGTCAGCTGGAGATTAGCCAGGTAGCATAATTAACTATCTTCAAAAAACGACTCTTCATTTGTAAAATTTACAATAAGGACAGCGAAGCATGGTTAACAACATCGTATCTTCTAAATAAAGCAGTTTGATGACGAACGTACGTTCATGCGTTTGTGTGTGTGTGTGGAGAGAAAGATCGAGCAGTGGTTTCAACGAGCTCAAATTCTTAGTTCCTCACTAATTTTTGGCAGGTACACTCCTTTCTTCTGAAGCATGGACTGCGTTAGATTACCCCGGAACGTGTTTATTGTTTATATTTTCTTCCTTATATCATGTTTGCAGCAGCTCGAAGTAAAAAACAAAAGAAAACAACACTACGTCACGTTTGTTCGTACAAACACGCGCGAAATTTGATTCCAGTTCTTCCATTGGCTGATCCCTTCTCTGTGCATTAGGATTGTGTATCTCAAAAACGGAATGAGCCTATACACCCCAAAATTAGGGAATAATACATTTCACTGAGCTTTATCCAGCCATCAGGAAACTATAACATCTAACTACACCTTTAAAAGGATTTCACACCACCCTTTCCCAGTCCTCGACGTGTGGACACGAAGGCTCCAAAAGGGCGGCAAGGGTCAAGACGCCGTGGGAACGAACCGCAACAGACTGATTACATTCAGGTAGTACATTCAGGTAAGAAGATTACCAACCCTTCCTTCCACAATACGTCCACCAAGAAACTAAAGGGTTCTTTTTTAAGCTTTGGAGGCCGGATGATTAACATTTTTTGATAATTTTATTAACAAAGGAAAAAATAGTTTTAGAGAAAGACTGGGTGGTGGAACGCCGGCACGAGAGGTTTTTCTCGCTTTAGGTTTTGTTGGGGGCCCGGCTTGAGAAGCGAGTTGGCTGACTGTCAAGTTGCAACAGCTTTCAACATCATAGAGACCTCAGACGAGGGCAAAACATCGCGACCCACTTTACCGATTTTTTTTTTAATTTGAAAAAATCTTAACCTTTGTATCACAAAAATTCAGAGGTGGATTACCCTACATTTCTATTTTCTGTCCGAGTCAAAAACTAGAGTTTTACCAATTTCCACAAGTCAGCACAACTATAGACACGTAGATAGAGTGACATGGCAGGACAAAGATTATATGGTTTCATAAAGATGTTCTGTTAATATTGTGAGCTGATCAGATCATGAGTTAATTGGATTTAATGGTTTTTCTGTTTTGTTGAATAGTTAAGCTCGTATCTGTTGTGTGAGTCCCTGCCATCATCTAAAGTAAATTAAAGGCCTAACCCTGAGACCAGTTGTGTCAGTTGAAGAATGACTCACAACTCTATTAACCATGGCTGTGTGTCATAAATAATTTAAACTTTGCAGACAATAAGAATAATTACCCACGAACATCATCCGCTAAAGGATGTCAAACTCAGGAGGACATGACTGACATACTCTACGCTCGAGTAAAGTCTATGTTTAGAAACTTATGAGGAGGTTTTTCTTAATTATTCTTCTGTAAAATGCAAGCAAGGCAGTTAAAGATACACACAACATGAAAAGAACTCACCTGTGTGGATCCACAACTAAAAACCTGATGAACTGAGGTAAGAACACTCTGCAGTTCATCTGCAGCAATCTTACAAGCAGGGAATTTCTGAAAACAGGGAGAAAAAGTTTGTTTTGGGTTGCTATGACTACGAACACAGCTTACCAAAAATGTTCAAGATCCTTCTGTTTACTTAGCTTAAAATTTCAAACAAAGATGACAACCCAAGACAGCCTCAAGTCCAGGGGCCAGCTACACGACATATTTAGAATTAATTGTGTTTGGTTAAAAGTTTTATAGGACGCCTATAAACACAGTTTTAGAACATTTTAAACTAATCTCGTGTTAAATAATACTGTCTAACCTGGACTTACACTCCCGTCACCACCTTCTTGTGTAAAAAGAAAAATATGGCGGCTTCCAGGGAAAGTCAGCCAAAAGATAAATTTTTCTACACAGTGAAAGCCGAATAACTGGAGATATTATTTAATTATTCAAATAAAACAAGAGCATGGCAAATAAAGTTTCGTGCACGGTGATGTGGTGAACATAGTGAGTACGACTGGATATGAACGCAGCAGGATGGAAAAGATGATCTGTGCTTTTGTCAATAGTCATTTCCATCTCTTCAGTAATTCTGGCAATATCAGTTTGCTTAAAGATATGTAAAGAGATTTACAAATCGGTTTGTTGAACTTCAAGCCGCAGAAACAATTTGTCGGCGTCTTATTTCATCATATGATCTCTTGTTTGCTTGTCAACACTTCGAACTCTTTTATCCGAGAGCCATAGTCATCGCTTTTTAAAGAGAAAACCAATGGTTAGAGGTCGACGTTTACTTTTTATTCTTGCTGAACATCATCAATCATTCCTGACTTCATGGCTGACAAACACATTTTATGACTGCCCACTCCTTTACTTAAGCACACCTGGTTGAAACTCACAGATTTCAACGTTGCCTTGTACAATAAATAATGTGGATGTTTGATCGGGTATACGGTCGATGTTCACTTAGGTAAGTCGGATCAAAATTTAATAGTTTTCAGGCAGCAATTAACCAAAAGTCCAAGTCCTTCATCTCTGTGTGTGTGTGTGTGTGTGATATACTGATTCATCTAGTATAGCCTGATTGCTCACTGCTCAATGAGTGAGAAAATGTCCAGCCAGATAACGTCCACTGGATGCTTATCGCATGGTATAATCTTTAATACGTTTAATCAAATAATAATAATCTCTCTTTTTTTCAAAAAAGTTTAAAAAATAACTATACGAGTTTGAGCATACTACCCCCCTGTGGTTTCTACTTGCTGTTCTTTGCTGACTGAGCTCAGTTCATTGTTGATTCAACATGTACCCTCCTCACTGTCTTGTGTTTAAAAGCAAAAAANNNNAAAAAAAAAAAAAAAAAAAAAAAAAAAGCGTTCACTGCTGTTAAAATAATTCTGAACAGTCCTGTTCTACTTGCTGTTGCTATTGTTGCTCAAGAGGAAGAGTTCTCTAGCTAAACATCAAACATCACCCACAAACATCACCAGGTGTCACTTATTCAAATAAAACAATAGCGTGGCAAATGTCAAACTTACAGGAATTTTTTGAGTTTTCGTGCTAGAGTTGACCTCGACAAGCTCCATAAGACAGCATGAGTTCGTACCCAGGGTAGCGGTGAGGTATTTGACACCCGTAACAATGAGAATCGTGGGCTTCGTGCAGTTCGCTTTCTACACACGAGATTAATTTTTAGAGTAGCACCATTGGTTACTGAATCGGTGTGAGAAAGTGGAGTATACTTGTATTTCCCGAATTACGATTTGAACGATTATAATGTGAAGTTTTTTCGAGCTGTAAAACAAAGTAAAGCAACATTCGAAAATCTATAATGAGACCATTAAAGATAGTATTACTAGTATTAATAATTTTCGAATTAGATGAGACTAACGACATGCGCAGCGAGTCTCCAGATAAAGGGAAATAATCGCCGTTATAATGTACGAGTCTGGCACAGTTGCGTCCCCTACTTGCTATAACGGAGTCGTGATCGCCGCTGTCACAGCAACTGGGTTCCAGTAAAAAGTGAGGTCTCTAACACCACACTCCCTCCCCAACGACTGAAAGGTCAGAGAGCAACCTTCACCTTTCTCTTCACATAATTTTGAGTTCTATAAGTTCCCAACTATGATCCGTCGCTACTAGAAGTCAACTTTTTCTCATCAGTTCCTTGTGGGATTTATGAAAAAAAATGATTGACTTTTCTCCAACTCTCAAAGCAATATAAGCTACTATTAAAAAAAAAACTATTTTAGATACATGTTTCACCACCTCCCTTAGGTTACACTCGTATCACAGATCTCTTTGAAAGTAAAACCAACTCCACGTTGGAGTTATAACTAAACCATGCCTGAGTCTATTATCAGAAATTTTTAAAAGGGAAGAAGTAAAAATATTTTGGATTAAATTTTAATTGGGTTTTCAGACAGTCCTATCTATTTACTATATTTCAGACCCAATGTTGTGTGTCAAATCTTGCAAAGAAAGGTCATGGGTGATGATGGCAAACGGTCGCATTTAACTCACCAAGTCTCTCTTGCACGATAATTCTCATTTACCTTTCACATTTGATAATTTAATTATTAGGGCCTGTCTAACCTTATATTTATAGACAATTTTATTTATGGAAACCCAGCCATTGTAGTTAGTGAAAAGGAGCATAGTCCGTATTCATGAAGTAAGGGAAACAAAGAGCAAGTTCCTGGGAAACAAAGAGCAAGAATCTTGTCTCCTCGGTTGTAAAGAGCAGATGTTGGTTTAAAGTAACATCAAGAAATATTTGCGAGGCACTCAGCAATCACGGAAGCAAGAAGTCTTCATTTTATTCATGAGAAACCACTTCTCTGGCTTAAAGATTACAGTTTCAGACTCTGCACTGAATGTAACTTAATTTGAATCAACGAATACAGAGACACAGAGAGTCAACGGCCATCTGGTAACGGACACTTTATTTTAAGTGGTTTTCACAACATTACATCAGTACATCGTTATGTCATTACACCCTGTCGTCAAGTTTTCTGATATCATCATCGCATGACAAAACTTCCAAAAGGGAGCAAGAAGACAACGGCTAAGTACTGTTGTATCGAAAAAAAGAATTACATTTTTTTTCGTCTTGTGGAATTCCTAACTTATGTTACAACTGAATATAGTGATCTCAATAAAGAAATTAATACAATGAACTTTTATGCTTTGTGGTAGTCGTAGATGTGAACGGTAGCTATTTCCAGATTTTCTGGCTCTTTGTTCAAAACAATGATCAGCCTAGAAGATCAGTTGTCTGCTAACGCGAATTCTGAAATTACTGGATGCGGGTGCGTTTGTGCTCTGCTACACGGGTGGCTCATGTACTGACTTATCTCTGAGCATTTAAGCAAACAAAAACAAAACAAAGAATCCCCAAAAACTCGTTGAATAGATTTTCAGTTACCGTTCCTCCTGTTACCTGTTCTCTTACAAACCGAGACCAAAATTTCCGTCTGCTGATCATCCTTGTCGTATTCTCGAGTAATTAAATATCGTTTGGTATTCAACCAGTTCTGTCAGTAACTGAAAACTAGTCTGAGGCAAAGGAAATAAACCTTTCCCACTAACCCCCAAACATCAGAAAAAGGCTTTATTGCCATTAACCTCCTGCCCTGCCAGGGCTCAAAAGGTGATTTTTAGCGGTGGATGGATTCTTGTCTTCGGTAGGTTTGAGTAGAGTGGACAGAGGATGGGTTGGTTCTGGGTACGAATCCGGGTGCAGAATGACCTTCGTCTACCGCGCTTCTTCCATTCTCGTTCTCGCTGGACACGAGCTCATGGTGATTCGCCGTATAGGCTGGAAACTCCCTCTCCCCCCAAGTGACATCAGAGGTGTCTGGGGAGGAAGCATGCGATGTCATCCCCATATATTCTTTGCTTTCAATCGCCACGCTGTCATCATCATCATTATCATCATCATGGTCAGGGGGGTAGGCCGAGGAGTCCCCATGGTGCTCGTATGCAGAAGAAACTTCATCTTGCTCCGAGTCGTGCCCCCTGGCAGCGTAGTGTGACAAGTGTTTTGGATGCTCTACCTGGTTGCTAGATGACGATATCGCCTCGAGGTTCTCAGCAGAGGAGTCATCATCAGGGTCATCGTCGGATATATCGGAGCGGTCAATCGTCGTATCTGCCGATTCAGAAAGGGAATGACTCTCCCAGTTTGGGTGCGTGTCCACTAGCTGGTTATAACCATTGCCACGATCGGCATGCTCAAGCCTAGCTTGTCTCCCATCACCTAACCCAATCGCATTGACGTAAGGATGCTCTTCGGAAGAAGCGCTAGCCATCGAACTGTCTCTGGAGTGGGGCAAGTCTACCAGATGACCGTCATTATCTTGCTTGTACATGTTCTTGTCGAGGCCAGCTTGTGAGTACGAGCTAAACTGAGTCGCATCCTCTCGCAGGGCGCTCTGATCTTCTGAGTGATGTGCTCCAACACCACCGTGTACAGCGTAGTACGGCTTATCGATGTTTGCGCTGTTTTCACCTTGAATCATCGATTCATCACTGTCTTCCTCTGAGCTTGAGCCATCCATTGCTTGCCATTCATGATTCGAATCTGAGTGGAGATAGTCGTGTTCGTTCTGGGCCGCTCCGTTATGTCCATCCAGACTCTCGTCGCTGCTAACGCTGGCGTCGTCCACATAACTATCGAGATGCGTGTTCGGTATAGCGGCTGCATAGCCATAGCGTCCGTTGGTATGGTATTTATTGACATCTAGTTCCTGTTGGTCACTGTTCTCACTATAACTACTCCTACTGTCTACTAGGTCATCATAATCTGATTCGTCGTCGTCAGAAGAGTCCTTGCTGGCCATATAACTGGCATGTTCGTTGTCATCAACAGACTCGTCTTCTTCGTCACTGTGGATGTGAGCACTTTCTTCGCTGTGGCTGTCACTAGATGTGTAATGGTAGGAATTAGCAGCTAGCGTTTTCCTGCCCTCAGGAGCCCAGTGCTGAGCAGACGTGTCCTCAGGGTCACTGTCGTCCGGGTCATAATCTCCATCTGAGGACGATGAGTCGTCGGTCAGCGCTTCAACCGCGCTGCTCGCCTCGTCTTGAATGTACGGTTGATGGTCGTAACGATCGAAGTTGCTAATCGGACTACCAGAGCTGAGAGAATCACGATAAATTTCCGTCGCCTCGAAGTGTTCAGGGACTGATGCCCTATGAGCGAGATTGATTTCTTCTTTGTCTACGTTATCTGACCCGGAGGTGACCTGTTTCACTTTCTCGGACTGTAACTTGCCTGTGTCGTGATCGTAAGTATACGACGAACTGTCGAGCGCTTCTTTTCGGGTGTTTCGAGCACTGGCAGCATGGAACTTGGACTCTTCGTGTGAGGCAGAGTCTGTCTCCGGTGGCGTTGGATTGTGCAGACGACTCATAACGTCGTCCCAAGCCTTCTCCTCATCGATATCGGTGTTCTTGTGAATAGCTAAGGCAGCAGCAAACAGGTTGTCCGTGTACACGTTGCTTCCCCCATGTCTCTCCTCTCCCCCGTGCGGCGAGTTCATGGAGCTCGCTTCAGGAGCCCCTTGGACGTAGGCTTCTTGGCTGGTACCGGAGTCTTTGTAGGGGACATTGCTTACATCGCCATAATTTTTATCAGATTTGTACGCCGGAAAGGCATTCGAGTTGGTCTCATGGTGATCAGTCATCTGTCCAGTACTCCTCTTTCTCCTTACTATTTTCTTTTCCAGATTTCTCCTTAATGCGCGCATTCGCAACGGTTTGATGCTAAGGGGACGACCCTGTTGAGAACCATCTCCGGAAGTGGCGTCCTTGAGACCTGAGTTTCTTAGCTGTTGTGGAAAGCTTCCATCCTCCTTCTTGTCTTGACCCTGCAAGCTCCTGTCCGGTTTCTGTGTTTCCGTGGCGACATCTGCTCCTTCAGCAGCGGAAAATGGTCTCGAATCCTCTTCCGTCCTCCTGGCTTTTGTCTGTGTGAGTGGCGCTGGCGTCCGTGGCATCGTGTCCTCTAGCTTCGACTTTTCTTTCAAAGATCGTTCCCTTGTCGGAGTCTTGCTGTCCTTTTCCGTAAGAACTTGAAGATTAGGGCCTCTGCCCCTGGTTTTGTCGTTTGCGTCTGATACCGTTGCTTCATTTTTCATTTCCGCTTCCTGGTTTACCTGCTCGCTGTTCTTCAGGATGGGTGCCAGGATTCTGCGATACCTAGGTTGGGAAGCTTCTATGATTTTTGTCAATTCGTCTTGGTCTTGCACAGGCAAGTGGACGCCCTCTTGTTTCCGGTCTGCGACATTCGCGTTCGAGTCTTGGTCCCTCTTGCTAAAGCTGTGATCGACAGAAGCGCCATCAGTGACCCCAAAAGTCAAGGTGAGCAAGGAGAAACATGCCAGCAGAAGCATCTGCGACAAAAAAATAAATACCAAAAACCTCAAGCAGCTGTTCATCCTATCTCTGAGATATCTTAGTTAACATCTAAGAAAAACTAGGGTTTAGCAGGTAGATAAAATTTTAAAATTAAATTGTAGCATATAAAAGGTCGTCCTTTAACTCCCATGGTCCACCTACATTAATAACATAAAATTAAGAATTTGTGTAAGAACAAAGTTTAGAGAAAGTAGAATAAGCGAGAAAAAAAAAATCAGAGAGGTAAGCAATTTTTTCAGGTCAACTCATGAGCCTTGTTTTTATCATTATTAATTTCAGGCTACCATTCCAAGAAAGTTTCTCTTTCAAATCCTGGTAAAGTGGTAAACCAATAAAAAGTAGTATTACATCGAGATCAGGTTTTGTGTAACTGAGAATAAAGCATAATGTACACTCTTATCAACACCGGCATCTCTCATTTCTGTGCCAAGTAAGACTAAATAACTTAGGCTAAGATAAACCTACTCCTAGAACATGACAAAAATACCAGTCTCCTTCATCACTAAAGAAAGCCTGAAGTTTGACAGGTATGGTCCCAGGAAAGTGTTAAAAAATACTTTTAATATTTCTTTTTAATGTACACCAATTGTGTAATATATATATATTTTTTGAAAGTATAAGTGCAGTTGAGCTCGCCATTATAATATCAAAGAAATCTCAAACAGTTTTTTTTTTATCGTAGATAATTGTCAAAAAAAAAAAAAATAAAAAAAAAAAAAATTAGAAACATGAAACAGAAACACTACAATCAAAAAATTATATTAAAATGATATCGCAGACATTACAAAACTGTTTAGTGAATGAAATATTAGTGTGGCAGGCACACCGCGCAGTGAAAAGACGCAGTCGACTTAGAGTATAAAAAAAGCAGAAACTAAAAACAAATAAAGAAAAACTGATGGTAAACAAGTTGCAGAATACAGTTCCAACATATCTTGTTACCTTCCTATAACCTGCTGTAGCCGCTGCCCTGTGCCTTTCAGGGATTTGAAAATAAGGCTTGGGCTGTGAAGACATCTCAAAGACTGTACCAGTCGGTGTGTTCCCATCGAACTCAACTGCCAAACCTAACAGTCGCGCTTGACTCATCGATAACAGTCGCAGCGATAACGACGTTGTGTGCGACGTCTGTTATCGCCGACGTCAAGAAATGACAACCTCCAACAGTTCTTTACATGTCAGCTGTTGTCCCGATGTCGCAGTGGATGATGATGGCTGCGTGAAGATGCAGATTTTGAATTTCATAAGGATGAACGACTTTTCTTGAAAAGAATAGAAAAGTGGAGGTTGCTGAGATATGAAATACTTACAAAACTCAGATTTCCAAAATTCCTGTATGGCAGCTTTGTATAACATCAATGTATGTTCATCAATTCTGAGCAATGAAAAAACAGTGCCTAGGTACCTATAGATACTTTACAGGTCCGTCGTGTATAATGATAATTTATTTACATAGATCTGTATAAAAGCTATAATAATAAAGAAGTGTGTAGTAATAATTTTTTTTTCCTCAGCTGTTTTTAAACAACAGACAACAGCAATCAAAAAATTTTTCCATCATTGTACAAAAACTGAATCCAATACCCTCGACAAAATTCTTAAAAATAATAAAAATAATCTTAAAAATTCTTACATATCCTTTAAAGTGTGTTAATATTTTAGGCAATCTAGATAAACACTTTTCTCACATTTCTCATGCCCCACTCGCCACATTCTGCCCATCTCAACAAGCCAAGTTCTCATCTTCTCATTTGTTCTGTCTCAACTAGACATCTGTAATTCTCTTCTTGCTGGCTGTCCACAATACTTCAGTGATAAGCTTCAGAATGAGTAGGACCAGAGAACTCAGCTGCTCGCCCCGTAACTAGCATTTTTGCTGTGTAATTTAGGCGGATGACCCCTAGTTTTAAATAATTGACTGCCTTCGCGTGTTATACATGTTTCTATGCCCGTCTTTCTCTTTCTCGTCATGTAGTCGACGATGCAGCTCGGACTGTGGACGTGGGATGGACAGTGCAGTGGAGGTCAGCGCGAGATCATCGCGTAAGAAACTGAAGGAGACAGGGTCAACAGAGTGCACGGTGCTTTGCATCTCACGTTAGGCCTGAAGGTCTCAGGGGCAGGAACTCTGACAGTACTGACGGGCGCTCTTTTTATTATCTCCCTTACAAGCTTCTCATTACCACTTCTTTTTGGAGTGGGGTTAGTCCCCTGTGGTGAATGCGTGTGTGTGCGTGTGCGTGCGTGTGCGTGCGTGCGTGTGTGTGTGTGTGTGTGTGTGTGTGTGTGTGCGTGTGTGCGTGTGTGGCAGGGGGGATCGTATAACGTGTGAAATTCCTTACTTTCACACTAAAGCAGTGGCGAACTTATCCACCCATATTTTTACCCGTTGCCCTCCCACCTACAGACCACACCTGACATATCTGTTCACAAAGTACTTTCCCTGAATGATAATGGGAATTCATGAACGAGCAGCATCACGACCAAGATAGATGGGACTGTCTGTGAAGACCAACAATGATACAGGAAAGTCAACAGTGAGGTACGTGTAGACACTGAACAACCTAAAGATGAGGCACGAGAGTAGAATATAAAGCAACATTATCCTTATCTTGTAATCATCTTGTAACTAGCACTTCTTTTGCTTAGTCTATTTTTTACTCTTTTATTTTTGTATGTAAGCACACTTGTTAGTATCCCTGCAAGATGAAAAGCGTTTAAGGTATGTTGTCATTCCAAAATACAAGCTGTCTTTGGTTTGTGGTCTTGGCGGTTCGAGGCTCCAATTGTCTCATTCACTTATATCTGTCTTTCTCTTTCTCAAATAATAATAATTAGATTTGTAAAACAATTTGCGTGTAGATGATCTCAATAGGCTGAGCACAAACGAATAAACAGCAATTAATCGCATAACATACAAATAAATGTTGGTGTTATATTTATACCAGTCTCTTTGATAATGTTTTGAAAGGTCCACCTGAAATAAAATGTCGCTCAGTGAACTTAGTTAAGATATAAAAAAAATTACTCAAGCTAATAACTTGTGCATTTGGATTTTGTGCACAGAGGCCACACTAAACACTAAACACTAAACACACTACAGAGAATGCGCGTTATAAGCTCCCATTATCATTATTATTAAAAGACAACTGTCAACAGATAAACTGATCCAAGGGACGTAAGCCATATAAAAAAAGGTAGCGCGTGTTATCTCCCATTTCTGTGTGTTTACGTAGTTACGTTATCCGCAATCAAAGTTGTTTTCTCAATAAAGATATAAACAATTAAATATATAAAAAAGAGGAAAATAATCGCTCACTGTTTTAAATTATTAATTTGCTTGATTCTTTGTTACATTTATCAATCCTGAGGAAACTTTTAGTTTACAAGTAAATCACACAGGAAAGTGGATCGGAACAATCAATGTCGTGACAGGCGGAGATTAAGTCACTGCACACGTGACTGTTATTGCAGTGAAACATCGTTGATGAAACTGGAAACATTACTTTCACGTCTGTTGGTCTACTTGTACATGAGATGACGGAAAGTGTGTGTGTGTGTGTGTGCGCGTGCGCGCGTTCTCTCTCTCCCACACACATACATAAACAGTGTTTACTAAGACTTCCATTTTCAAAGACTCCATTTATTGGCCAACAGTCAACTTAAAAACACTGACGAATATGTAAAACAATTACACGAAATCACCGAGAAGTCACCGGTAAAGAGCTGCAGTGACACTGGTCAAGACACATGATGCGACAAACAGAATGAGCTGTGACACTTGTCAAGACAAAATGACATGTCATGGCACCGGTCTGTACTCTTAATGTGCGAAACAAATTGCGTGACACTGGTCAAAATACAATGTGCGATAAACAGATGTCCTGACTCTGGTCAAGACTGACAGTGCGACGGCAACAACAAGGCAAAGTTTGACAACCACCACCAGTGGTCTTAAACAACTACTTTCGTTACGAAGTTAACAAGTCTTTCTTTCGCCAAAATATACCATCCCGTGAATTCGCTACTAGAGGGCGAGGTTGTATTGGTTAGCTGTCTTGTGATTGAATACTTGGTCCACATCAGAGTAAAGTGCTTCCATCTCGAAGTAATACCTCATATGGAAAAGAAAGGAAACCTCAAGTTCTGTTAATATGTTGGACAAACGTACACAGAGCCCCAATGAATTCTGAACCATGAATCTTCTGGTTCTTACTACAGAGGGGATAAGAAGGGGCAGTTCTACACTCCGCAATCATTACTTTCTGCCAAACATTGAAAATTCTCCATCCTCAGTTATTACAATACATTTTGCCATGACTTCCAAGCAGATCCATCACGATCATTTTTTTTTCTGTTCACCTAGGTCCGAGAACGTTTTCCGAGATGGAGGCTGCCAAAGAAAACGTCCAACAAACAAGTCACTTCATTCCGTTCATTTTAAATGATCAGATTGATAATTCTACTTAACTGATTGTTAAAGAAAATGATCGAAGCCTGCAAACCACACAGCGGAAAAATCAATCAAGAGCAAGGAGATGAAAGGAGAGAAGGGAAGGAAAAGAGAGAAGTGGTGTGGCGGGCAAGAAAGTACACGAGTACTAAAGATGGACCCTGCAGATCTCAGACATGATGTATGAGAACTATGAAAGCTTTATGGGTGAAGGAGAAAAAGGAGGCATTACCTCTAAAATGATGAGACATTTTACACCAAGGCTTTTCTTTTTAGCATCGGGGACGAAGATTCCAGAACTGGTGAAGCCAAACTAGATTGCTCGTAACCTTCCGAATGGAAAGAATATTTCGTATCAATCGATGCAAATACTAAACTGTCAGAAAAACGCTGTGTCTCAGTAAAAAGAAGTTTTTTGTTAAAAAAAATATAGAAAATGAAGATTGTCCAAGAGAAGTGAAAGACGCACACACGCAGTAAAGGGGAGAACGAAAATAGAGGATGAAAAACTCCGATGGAGGCAGTACACACGATGTAGAAAGACAGGAGCAAAGCACAGAAGAAGAGTAGGAGACGAAGGGTTAGTAAAAGCACGTAGTCTATTGTACTTCTGTCAGCCAGACAGCCCCATGTCCCAAGTGTCCTTCCATTGGCAATAAACAAAATTTAATTGTTTCCTGTTTATTTTCTACTCTATTTTTATGCTGCTTGCGCGATTGTTATGTCTGGAGATTCAGGTGTTCATATATCATTTTCCCTATATCAATGCTTTTATGTATACCGGATTATTTAGTTCAGCCATATGTTCATCCCAAGATGAAAAATCTTATAAAACAATTCATGAAAACGAGACACTGACTTGAAAACAAGACGTGATTTGTCTACCAAACTCCTGCCCTTAACCTTTCTAAAGAAAAAAATTTTTTTTTTGAAGATCAATTTAATAACAGACAGGTAAAAAGTCTTTTAAGCTAGCGCTTATGGCGCTACACGAAACATTGTGTTGTGTTGTTCGCAAAACTTACAAAGATTATCAAAGATTCTTAACTATTGTAGCCAAAGAGCGTTTGAAATATCTTTCAAAGATAAACAAAAACAAGGAAATGAATGGAAAGATAACAAAAAATAAAATAAAAACAAATCTCACAAATTATTTCTCTAAATGACTCAAACCATTTTTATTATTTCATGAAATTTATCAGTGGGCCTATGCGTGTGCGCGCGTGTCCGTGTACATATATGTATCTGCAAATAATAACTCATTCTTTATCTTTGCTAGGGTTTATTTCTTTTTGTTATTTAAAAGTGTAAAATTGCTATAAAAGAACGTTTCCATGATTACAGATGAGGTTGAAGCCGCATATTAAAGTTCACTACCGAGAATTTAACTTTTTGAAAGCCTTTTGATTGATATCTTTTCGTGGATTAGACATCACAAAAAAGAATAAAGAACAAAATTCTTTGAACAGAGTTGAACTAGTAACGATAGCAAATGTGAATCCAGCAGCCATGCCTTGGTCTCTAGAAACCTGTGTTCAAGTGTAGTTGCACTGCGTCTGAGGTGGAGCCAACAGGAAATGGGGTTGAAAGAAAGGACTCTACCCGAGGCGATGTGGACGAGGGTTAGATATCTAGGGCACGAGAAGTGAGATGTCCCGCTGTGTACAGCTGCCTGCTGCATGTGGAACACAGGTAGGAGTGATAGTGGTGAACAAGTATTCATCCAATGATATAGATGTCCTCAATACTGACGCACGCCACACACACACATACACCCCTACCCTGCCACACTCACAGCTAAATACAAGAGCAAGCAAGCAAACTTACACATACACACTTCGGTTACAATCTGCATCATCCAGAGAAACTATTTTTGTCCAGTAGCGCAGGAGAACGCAGCAGAGTCTTAAAGCATTTTGAAAACCTTCTCAGGTTCTCGAAAACAATTTAAGACTATCAAAATACAAACGAATTAAACAGCAAGAATAAAACTAGAAAAAGACTTTTTTTTTACTTAGTCAGACAAGCGGTACAAGTGGGAGTGGCGAACGGAGAGTCTGGAGTGTTTGAAAGGAAGGAGAAAGGACAAACAAAGAAAGTTACCGCAAAGAAAAAGACCCAGTACCCATTTCAAAGAGTTTCTACCGATTCTCTCCCTTCCCCCAATACTACTTCCTACCCATCCACACGTCCAGCTGCGAGCCAGTGTCTTTCCTTGTCTCCCTTGTCCCGACATACCACGTGATTTCGTCGCCAAAACACTAGTCACTGCTGCTAAGATGTTCGCAAACAAACGCAGTCGACTCCCCTCCCACATCATTCAAAAATCGAACAAACAAACAAACAAACAAACTCATTGCAACCATTCGGCAGGCAACTGCTTGTTAGCTAATCAACATTCTACACAGCCTCGGTTTGGGCTTAAAAACGGTTTCCAGGCCTGGATGAATCTGAGGCAGCGACAGCTGATGACGACTTAAAAAGAGCTCAACCTTCCCCTACTTCCAGCTTTGTAGGCCTTTCTGACTAATGAGAAAATTCATAGCGGCGTCCATTACTTTTTCCTTTTTAGTCATCTCTTCGCGAAACACGGCCACTGTAATCGGTTTATGAGGGTCTTGTAACCCAGTTTACGACAGTCTCGTGACCCAGTTGACCACAGTCTCGTGACCCAGTTGACGACAGTCTCGTGACCCAGTTTACGGCAACTCTTGAGACGATGGTTATGACAAAGGCCTGTCTATGGCAGACAAGATCGAAGCAAAACGTTTCGCTGCGAGGGGGCCATACGATGGAGATGTCATGTGTGGGGGACGGGACGAGGAGCTACGAAGTAGTAGAAGCACTCGCCAAACTAACCATGTAGCCAGGAGTACCAGTTCTAGAAGGTTCTTCAGTGAAGCCGAGTACCGTTCCCTTTAAGAACAAATACAAAACATGAGCCATCCTGTTCCGTCTTCGATAAATAACTAAAGAAACCAAACAAGAATCGGTTGTGGAATTGTTTTTTTAAAAGTAAGAGGAAAAAGACTTTATTCAATCACCGTATATGTCTGTAACAGGCTTAAGGCGCACGGATGTAGGTATACTTGAATGTAATGCGAATTTTATTAAAGAGTACGAAAGAAGTATAGCGGAACCACAAATTATTTTTATGTAAATTAAATATAAGACAATCTTTCAATTGTACGAATCAATGCCTTCAGACTGACGGTTTAATTGGTGCGAACATTGAAGTCCTGTGCCAAACACAATAGGTCAATAGGTGATTAAAGCTTGAATATGAAATGAACCATCACAACGAGAAAAGCAAAGAAAAAGAACTGTAATGTGCAATGTAACTTTTATGGATGGTTGACGTAAATGTAAGACCTCCCAATACTTTCAATAAATCTGTATTATTTTTCTATCCCAAAACACAGGAAATGGGTTTTGTTGAAAATACTAAAAGTATCTTTGTGTTATTTTTTTATATATTTGTTTTAAAAATAACGGTGTGTCCTCATTTCAGTTTATTGGGAAACGGTGAATAGAGTCCAGTAAGTCACAGTTACACACAGCTTCACATTGTACAACATTGTCTAGTGATCACAGTTGTACACAATGTCCATCTTGTGATCACAGCTGCACACAGTGTCCACCTTGGGATAGCCCCATGTAAAGTATATCATCACACGGCCCGGTAGTGTGTTTGGACATTTTTCCGCCAGGGACAGTGTCCTCCGCGTTCTTGTCCGCGATGGACGAACAGTCTTTACCGGTCAGGTGCGAACCCCCGTTAGAGGTGACCTTACTCCAGTCATTACAAACATGATTGTCCTGCACGCGCGCGGCTCCCCCAGCATGTGAAGGGAGGATCTTCTCGCTGACTACCCCTTGCTCCTCCCCGCCATCTGCCACCATCGCCGCTTTGCCGCCGCGAAGCAGTGCGGTCCGCTCCGCGTCGTCGCCTGCCGCCTTCTCTGCCGCCGCGTCGCCGCCGGGTGCCTCGCGGAGAACCGGTTGACGCGGTCGTCCCGGTTGTGGTTTGGTGTAGACTGGTTTCAGCTGGATGAACACCGCCTTCTTGTCCCCCGCCTTCCAGGCCTTCAGCGCGTTCTTCTTCTGCTGCTTGCCCTCCGGAGACACGCACAGCAGCGACACGAGCTGCTCCTCCTTCTGGCCATGCTGACGATGACGTTGATGAGAAGGCTGAGGATGACTGCAGTTGGAGCTTCCACGACCCGAGGGTTTGCCGCTGGCGACGATGTTGGCACGGACGATGCTGTGGGAGCCGTCGGAGGAGGCCGCCTCGCTGAGGGCAAGGTCGTCGGCGTTGCGAACTTCCGTTACGGAATGACGTAGCGATGACGTGAACGCGGCGGAAGTGCCGCGCGTGAGAGAGTCGCGGTAGCGCAGTAACCTGTGGAAGACAAGGGAGAGACTGAAAGTCGGGGATCGTTAGTCACCGGTACTTGCAGCTCGTTTCTGACCTGAATACCTCTGGTTCGTTTCTCGAAAAGGAGAAAAAAAAAATTCAATCAAGCGGTTAATATAAAGATAAAAATTAAATTAAAATAAAGGTAAAAATAAAGGTGAAAAGTAACTTTTTAAACATTATATTAATAGAAAACAATCAGAAAAAAAAACCACACACACTGAGTGAGAAACCCGAAGGCTGTGTGGTGCAAACAAGATCATTCTTTAATTACTCCAAATCTGGGCCACAACTTCTGAAAGATTTGTTTTTCATTTTCTTAAAATTTGTTTCTGTGAAATCTTGTCACGTGCTGTCTAGCTTGAGATGCTAAACATAGTTCAAAAACATCTGTTATCGGTCTTCAAGAAACTGGAAACACGCACAAACACTCGTGTTATCGTCTTCCTGACCTCAAGCCCATTGGTCGGTAGTGTCACGTGGCCTGCTGAGTACTGCGTGTTTAGACTGGTTCTCGCACTCAGTGACCCTACTCCCCTCCACACACCCCTCTCCCGACAGACACACATTTTTACAACTACCGGGTACTGTGGTTGTTGATGTCACGAAAAAACCACGGAAGACCATCAGATGTCAAGACGAGGCTCTCCTTCCTCACTCCCTGGAGAGATCTGGGCCTCGGTCAAGTTTCAAACTTGTCAAAACACGTCAACAGTTACTAAAAATAGATGAACTTTCACCGACATTCGTGTCATGGATTCTTGAGTAGTTGAACACGGAAGATGCCGAAGGAACGAAAAATCTAATTTTAACGAATATTGGGAATATTATGAGAATTAGGAAGTAAACATCATTTCGTAAAAAAAGAATTATTTTTTTCACCTGCTTTGAAACCTCTCATGTTTTGAAGCCATAGTTTCTCTGGCATCCTTGCCTCTTGCCAATTTTTTTGGTCATCTTGATGACAGCGTGGCCTTGGACGTACCCCCTCCTGAAGAGCTCACACTTTGTTTCTTCTGCCGACCGTTTTGGTTTATATCTCCGTATTATACGATCTTGTTTTCCCAAATTTGTTATAAACTAACAATAGAAATGGTGAAGCTGGTCTTGTCAGGATCTTGTTTAGTTCCTCATTCCTTTATTCTGTAGATAATGTTGTTTACAATGTGTAATATTCGTTAGAACATCTTATGTCTATTTTGGTCAACGAAGACGATAAGAGTGGATGTACTTTTAAGACTTCTAAAACTTCCTCTAAACAAAAGTCTGCGGTTACTGAAGGATGTTCTAAATGGCTCGAGGGCAACAGCTCTCAATCTTCTTTCATCTTTTTCCCCGTTGATGTGCGTCTGGTGTTGGTGTATGTTTCGATTACGTCACTTGATAGCTTCCGGATTCTCTGCGCCTGCGCCGCGTAGCTTTTGTTTACAGACCACTTTCTTGATGTGGATGTCAACAGCATAGACTGAACTCTCTGACCTCTCCTATAATTGCTCCACACATTCTCTCGTCTGTTGATGTAGTTGCTATGCCACTAACCGTTTTGAGAGCCGCAGTTGACAGTCGTGTCTCTGTCGGTGGTGGACAAATCGCCCCTATACTCAGTCCTCCGCCAACTTCATGTGTTCCCTCATCCTGTCCTGACATGATTCCTGTCCAGGTTTTTCCAATATTTTTAGTTCTACATTATCCATAATTTACCCATTACCCACCCTCAAAAGTCTTGGTACCTGTTTGTGAGCCGGCAGCAGATAAAACCACTCAGAATCTTCTTGAAGGAGCGGCGAAACTTCTTGCTCATGCCGGTGTAGATGAAGGGGTTGATGCAGCTGTTGACGAAGCCGCACAAGTGCACAGTCAGCATGGTGAAGAGGAAGTTGCGCTCGCGCAGGAAGCTTTGGCCGCTGATGCTCTGGATCTGGGTGACCAGCGACGACAGGTACAGAGGCGACCACGACACGATGAAGGCCACGGCGATGACGATGACCATTCGAGCCACCTGTGGGCATCAAGAGGTGAGAGTGAGAGACGAGAACACTTTCACGTGGTCACTTTCGAAATACACACCCACCTACACACCTTCCTTCGTCATCTTATTCATTTTTTCTCTCTCTGTCTCTCTATCTCTCGCTGTCGTTCTCTCCCTCCCCTTCCTTCCATACAAATTGTCAGGGTTAACGGCTAGGATCAACCTTTGATAAAGCGCTAAACAGCACAAAATCCTGAACGTCAAAGTGCCGAAAGGAAGAATAAAAGAAAGACAATAGTAAGGAAGGAAAGTAGGAATGAAATAAATAAGACTAATGAAACAAAAACGAATCAACAAAAGAAAGAAAAATAATAAAAATGAACGAGCGAAGAGAGAAAGAATAAAGGAAAGAATGAATAAACGAAAGTACAAAGAAAAAGAAACAAAAGCAAGAATAAATACATGAACAAAGTAAATAAGGAAGGTTAAAAAATAAATAAAACAAAGAGAGAAAAAAATCAAAGAATAAACGAATAAAAAAATATGTAATGAAAAAAAAAGAGTGAATTTCAGAACGAAAGAAAGAAGGCGTTTTAAAATCAAACGATGGAGGCTTTGAAAAGATTGCACTCTCGGGTACATATAAAAGCAGGACCTGCCTCCTTCCTTCCTTCATTGGTTGGTTAAGTTGGAAAATGTTTCTACCTTCAGGTTAGGGTTAGGGTCGCTAATGTTGCTTTCGTTGTAAGCGCGTGTATCGTTATTCCTCCTAAATCTAAAGATCGCGAGAGAAACCCTTCCCAGCGTGCCTTTCTCTTGTTCTCCTCGTGACGTCGTCCTGTTTCCTTGCGCGAGACGGGTGGCCAGCGGCGCACGGCGATTGGCTGCAGGAGGCAGACGGCGATGCGCACGCACGTCGCTAAGATGACGAGCATGGGCAGGAGGTACATGATCAAGAACAGGAAGACGAAAAACCCTCGACGAAAGCGGTCCGTGGTGCCTGCTCCGTACATCAGTTCGTCGATCTCGTCAAACCTGGCAGACAGAAGAAACAGTATGAGCATTATTAGTGTTTGTTTGTTTGTTTGTTTGTTTGTTTGTTTGTTTGGGAGGGGAGGGGTCATTTGTACAGGGTCCTATACTGTATACCAAAATAGAAACATAACTAAAAATACAACGTATTCCTTGAAGTCAAGGTCCCTTCAAAGCAAAGGGGTGGCCCGATGGCGCAACGGTTAGTGCCTGTCACCAAAACTGTGAGGGTTGGCTGTCCTGGGTTCAGCTCTCGTCTCTGGCATATTGTTCTTTCTCTGCATGTGGCATCTGTTTACAAGGCTGGCTGCCTTGCTGTGATATATCCTTAGTTGCTGGCTCGGCATAAAACATCAATTCCCGCTTTCCATCTCCCCTCGTTATCGGTTTTCCTCTAAATCTCCTTTCTCCCTCAAACCTTCACGCTAAATAGTTTTACTTCAGTGCCGAGGAGATTGAGGTCAGACAACAGACTACCTCGAGGTGAAGAGACTGTTCCAAACACCGCCCACTCGAGGCAAGGTGCATGTCGATTAGAAAGCCTGTGGCGGAACTTCCACAAAGTCCGTCCAGCCCGCGTTTAAAGCAAAGTTTTAATTACTTTTTCACGGAGAGGAAGTAAACCGAGATTTTAAGTTTGAAGAAGAAGTTTTCAGCAAACAAGGTCAGGTGTCTGAAGAAGAAGCTTTTAAAAAAAATGATTATCAAAGGAAGTTCGCTCAAGCAAGCACGTCAGCAGGTGACACGTGATGACATGATGGTCAGGTTGACATCGATGAGAGAATAATAAAATGACCTTTATTATAACAAAACAGTCGATGATAGGTAAAAGGTTAAAGTAGGGGTGGGAATATTTTACCTGAGTGATGAATGAAAAGGAAAAATAAGAAAGAGGAACGGGTTTGTTGCCATGGAGATCCTGGCCCACAATTGACCCTCAGGAATTTTTTTGAATCTGGGAAAGTAACCGTCGTTGCTAACGACGATACCTGTTCCCTCACATCAGGCCTGGTCGTGCTCTTCTGTGGACGGAACTACTCAGCCTGCTTGCTCCGTGTCATCAAGGCGTCTAGCCCCTCGCCATCATCAGTAGGTTTGGGGCTTTGAGCTCGATGGAATGCTAATACGTCCTTTGATACTACAACTGTCGGCGCCTGGTCCGATCTGTCGACTTGTCTGGAACCCACGACGGAAAGAGAGTCGTGCATTCGCTTTTTATATTTTCTTCAGCCATTTCCTCGAGCGTTTGATTTACTGCCACAAATTCTGTCTGCTGCCCCAAAGCCTCTTGATGTTGCGCAACTGCTCACAAATTCATCATAATTTGTCGCAGGAGGCAGAAGGAAAAGTTGACACTGGCACGCACTATTTCAATCTTATTTATGCTCACCTCTTAGCTAGCAACAAAAAATAAAATAGCTACAATATTTGTAATTTCCCTATTTATTATTTTTTTTATCAGACTATACTTCCAAAGTCTTGGTCAAATTAAAAATGAACACACGGTAATACAACATTGTTTTTGAGACACAGTTCTTACCTGTCCGGACACATTATCAGATAGGTATTTAAGGTGGCACAAGAACTGCCTGTACCCCACCTCCAAGGGAAGAAAAGAACAATGATTCCTCATGTATAATAATAATAATAATAATAATAATAATAATAATAATAATAATAATAATAAACAATTATTGGCACCGGTGGGACAGAGCTCCATCAATAAAGTTCTTCAGCCTTTGTTGGATAATTAGAGACACCTTACGGTATTAGCACCATCTCCCACCATCTTTCCTTGTTTTTTTGCCATTCGAAAATAAATCACAAACAGCCAAGACAGATTTGTCATTTCTGAGCGGCTTCTACAACTTCTGAGGAGTACTGTTACTCTACGAGAGCACTAAGGGGCATTGACAAGAGATTATACTCCTAGACCTTCCAGTCTTAATCAGTAGTCTGTCCATTTTTTAAAAAATCCAAGCTTCGTATGCGTTAATTATTCAAGAATGTTGAGCCTGAAAAGAAATTTCAAGGTGGGCTGATGGTATATTGGCTTATCTTAAAACATGCACACCTTGGATGCTCTCCCTGCAATAACTTCTTTGTTTTTTGTTGGGGAAATGAAAATAAATTGAATCTTTCAAGTGTTTAAAGTTGTTACATAAACAGCCTAATCCCACGACAATATTTTCTGCATAACAAATCATGGAATATCTTAGTTGTGGGTTCTCCATTACTTTCCACTTTCATATCAAGAGATTCGTTTATGAATGAATGCTTCATTGGCCCTAGAAACGCCTTTGTCATCAAAATCCCATTTTCTTCAATTTGTATCGGAACGCTGGTGAAGAAAGGTCAGCTAGAAAAAAAATTTTGTTGGTATTTCCTTGTAGAACTTACAATGGACAACTGTTCCATTCACGAAGAAGTTGTCTCCAAACGAGCGCCACCCCATCTGTGAGATGCGAGTAGTGGTGTAGCAGATATGGCGAATTCATGACTTTCTTGTACTCAGAAAACATTTTTGTGAGGAAGCAGCGACATCAATTTTCGTTAGTTTGGCCCAAACCCCACATTCACTCCCGGCATCAAAAGGCATCAGAAGAAGCGAAAATAGAGTTAATTCTGAACTGCCAAAGGCATGTTTATCTCCGTCTTCCGCGGTCCAAAATGGACCGTTGGAGCTTATGGTTCACCGATGATGCCTGGAGCGAACGAATTTTTCAAATCTTGGTCGCTGTTGTTAGATCCTCCCTCGTTTGGACCTTTACTCACTCAGGTTTTTTAAAAAAAGGAAGTTGAAGATCATATAGACCAGTCCGTAGTGCAAGCTTCTGATCGCTAAGCCGATGTAATTATATTCGTGAATCATCACTTCAGAATGACTGCAAAAACATTAAAGGGGGGAGTAATTTCTGGCTGGTACCAGAGATGCAGGTAATCATTGTCATAGAAACAAAAAAGAAAAATTAACTTAGAATTAGTAGACAGGTCTCTAACCAACACTGTTCGTTTGGAGCCTAAATCTTTCTCCGCCATATTCCACCTGTTAATGACCACCGGTGAGACTTGGAAATAAACTCAAAGGTCCACCTGCCCGTTGACACCTCGAGCTTTGGGATGGGGAAAATAATTGATGACAAAGTTTACATCGACTGCATCGTCTTCTGAACTTCGTCGATGGGATAGAACTGGTCTTAGCTGGTCCGACTTAAAAACGAAAACACCTAGAGGCATGAGAAAAGTAGCAAGAACTTCCCCCCACCCACCAAAAAAAAAAAGACTTCTTGTCTTTCATCTCGACTTAGCAGACGACAGCAATGACCTTGTCTGGCCGGAGGATTTCTGCGAGACGGTGACAGGAATGAAAATTATAATCTTAAAAATGGAAGACAAAAAGCTTCACATTTCGAACGAAAGGCGGCAGTCACAAAGCTCTGACTGGGATAAACGGTCCTCGGTGGACTGCCAGGGAAATAACAAAAAAGGACACGGATAGGAGACACATTTATTTTACTTGCAAAGCCATCTGCGCACACCACCTGGATTTGGGTTTTCAAAGCAAGTTCCTTGTGAGAACCTTCTGTTTTTTTGCTACTTGATGACCTTTGTCATTTTTTTATGGTCAGAAGGGAGTGGAGGTGTGAGTGAGGCTGGGATTTTTTCTTTGGTAATCATTTCCTTTCGCTCGCTACTTTACCTTCTTCAACCCTCAGGTGGAGACTAAAATTAATCGTTAAACAGAACATACACACACGAACGGGTATCACACTTGGCTTAACTGGGAAAGTAAGCTGCGTCACACTGGTATCGAACCGGCAAGTCCACGAACCTTCAAGTTCAGGCGCCGGCGCTCTGACCAACAGGCCATCCGCTTGACTTTATGTGCGTTTACATGAGTAAGATGTTTAATGTATTCACATAATTTTACCTTGTCCCCAGGTGGCAGCACCTCACCTGTCGTTGCAGATCTGTCTGGAGACGGAACCCATGTCGCTGCTGATGACGAATGGATATGAGCGGGAGAAGGTGTAAGGGGAGGCCAAGATGACGGGTATGGCCCACGTGGCTGCTAGAATCTTCTTGGTCCTGGACTTGCTGCTGAACTTCATGGCCGACAGTGGGTGGACGATGGCGTAGTACCTGCAAATACACACACGAGAGAAGACAAGAGGATATTGAATCACGTGACTGGAGGTTGTTGGCTAAGATGTGGGTTGGGCCTCAAATCAAGGTTTCGAGCTCCTTACCAAGACTGGTCAAGCCTATATTCTATAACCTTTGCCCACGTACAGCGACCATCTGAATGAAAATCCAATGCACTATGCACAAAGCTAAAAGCTTCTTGCTATTTGACAAATTTAACACAAATTTTGAAGTGTAAAGCAAGTTGTCCATTAAGGTTAATTATTTTTAGAGATTTAAAACCTTTTATGGAATCCAAAAGAGTTTAACGTACTGGATAAGAAAATTGTGGATATATGGATGGCTTTTAGAACAATATCAAAGCAAAATGGCTGTGGAACGATGTATGTATGTCTAAGAAAATTCAAACAAATATTGCCTAAAGTTCATTGTTAGATTAAAAAAAAAATTAAAACCCGAGGTCACACACATACTATTTGAGGAGAGAGATAGAGAGCAAAGAAAGACAAATCATAAAAACAACATCGGAGTAAAAGTTCTCTCGCCCCCAGCGTGATGGTTTTAATCATTCAAAGATTATTTTTAGAATTTCTTTAATATAGTACCGTTAAAAGTACGGGTGTGCTCTGAAAAGTTATTAAATTTTTTGCTGGAGAAAAAAACAATCACGTCCAGCTGTGAGTGTGAGTGAGAATGCGTAGGAAAAATTGATAAAAAGACATTTACATACATTCCAAATTTTCCAAAGTAAAATAAGAAAAAGGATTGAACTCGTTAGTAAATGATTTTGAAAACAAATAGACAAACAGAAAAAACGTGTTCTGTAATGCTCTCGGATCAAATGCAAGAATAATTGTAAAACATCCCTCTTGTGAGCTGGACCTGCCAGCTTAGGAGTGGAAATAGGAGGACATCACAACACTTAACTACCTTGTCTAGACACAAGGAGAACAATCTATTTAAAACGTGTCAGGCCGAGTACACGACCAGCTGTGTCATGGTGCAAAAATAAAGCACCAGCACCAAAAACAACCTCCACAACGATTTTCTGGAAAGTTTGGCAACACCGCTTATTTTTCTTGCCAGAAATTTTTCCTGGAATCGATCCGACACACTTACAGGATAACTAGCATCATTAGGGACATTTTTTACATTTTGTTTTTGTCGACTTTCGCGAAAAACAAAGAAGAATTAAAAAGAAATATAAAGGAAATAATAGATTTATTGGCTATAAAATAAATGATAGCAATTCTGCAGGCTTAAAGAACGATAGAAGATGCTGAAGGCAATTCCAGTATGCATTATAATGAAAAGCTCGGGTAGGGGTATCGGTTATTTTCGTCCCCTTACCCCTGGAAATCCTGAACTAAACAAATAATAATGAGTGGTCTATTTGACCTGATGAACATGAGACAGGACAGAGATGCAAAGAAACAGGAAAACAGTTAGGAGACAGCTGTGACGTAAGAGAGGATAAAGAAACAACGATTATCGCTAGAACCTCGTCTGAGGTCGATATACAACATTTGTACATGTCGAAAGACAGAAAAAAGAAAGAAGAGAAAAGGGAGAGAGAGTTGTTCCTGATGACCTCTGTTTTCTTGACCATCCTTAAAACTTTCTAGTTCAATAAACTTCTGCTCCCAAAGAAAGAGGAAACCCTAGACGAGCTTTGACATATTAAAAAGACGACGCAGATATCTGTTTCTTCCTGTTATTGCAACTATGTCTTGTGTGCTCGTTTTTGACAGCATATTAATAACAGTTTTCCTGTTCAATAATGCTTGAAAGCAAACTCCGCGCTCGAGCAGGCGCATCATACTACGAGCCTCCATCCTTCACGTGCAGAATAATTTTCTTTCTTTAAAAAATCCGCTTTGCATTACACCGAGTAAACTGTGGCCTTCTGGACTGTCAGGAGGCATTGTGAATGGTCTTCATTACAAGAACAGAACAAAACCACCATTGTATATGACTAATGAAAGTTCCGAGACCAAAATTTCTAAGGCGGAATAAATTTTTTCTCTTGTAGCGTGCCTTCTCGGGTTTTCTTTTAACGAAACTCTTTTGTCTGTTCTGCTTAAGCAATTTAATATTTCATTTCTTTGACATTTTTTTTTTGCTTACAAGAGAGTACAGGTATTTGTGGGGAGTTATAACAGCATCTCCAGGGTTTAATAGCAATTGTGGAGCTCTTGGACCGTTGTTGACCAAGGAAAAAAATTGTACAGGACAAGGAACAGGGCAAACAAACAAAAAAACAAAAACAAAAACAAAAACAAAACCAAACAAACAAAACAAACAAAAAAAAAAAAAAACAACCACCGATTCCACATTATCACGTGGAAAGTTATCCACTTGAAAACTCGTGGTTAGGTCGAGGAGACTTAGGTTAGCAGCACCTCCTCCCCTTGTTACCATGGAGAAGATGGACCTCTCTCCAAGGCCAGTGTTCCGAAGACTCTGGAATTCATCTCGAGGATCTAGCGAGAGCTCTGACCGAGACGATCTGTCTTCACACGATCAATGATAATACATTTAAAAGCATTCCGGATTATTCAATATTATTTTTTTTCGTTCTTACAGACCAAAGTCGCGTGCATCATTGTGCATTCTGTGGTGCATACAGCTTAGCAACGAGGTTTTCTTCCTCTCAATGTTGCGTAACATTTCATTTGAATGAGCGAACACGAGCCACACGAGGCCTCAATGTTAGTATTTACAGCTCGAGGCATCTCATATCAAAGCGCATGCAGCTGTTATATCAAGCAGGCTGAAGATTCATCTCGAATCTTACACTGACCAAATCAGACAACCATACTCAATATACTTTAAGTTATTTTGAAGTGTATAAACTGTTGAATAAATGAGAATTTAATATGGAGGTGTATATAGAAACGCACGAAATATGTTTTTATTTACTTAGGCCACTCGACTTCAACATTCAGGTGAGGAGCACAGCTCGTACAATAACATGAAGCTTAATGACTGTAATATATCATAAACATGTATGTAGCGTGCATGTGGACTGTGAACGTGACCTCACGTTCACTACCTGTAACACAGGTGCAGAGGTCACTGATCCTCACCTCACCTTCCAGCGTCTCGCTTCATTCCTGTATCTCTCACCTGTCTGGTGCTATTCTAGTTCTGTTAGTCCAGAGCCCGGGCTTCATTCAGAAAGTCAATAAAGTTTCACTCGTGCGGACAAGTAGTTCACTAGGTTCCAGACTCGCGCAACTCTAATGAACAGGTGATGAAACGTTCTACCCAGCGTTCGCAACGATCGGTCTACTTTTTTTTCTCGTGCGGGAGAGGATTGTGTAAACTCGGAGTAGCTTCCTTAATAAAATGTTATCTTGAAATGAAATAGTGCGAGGGGGTGTATTATGGGGGAGGCTCCACAAGAGTAACGGTCGGAAGGTATAGATTGAGCAGGTACAACGATCAGGGTGCAATGTCTCAATGTCTAAAGCCAGCTTCACACAGTGCAAGAAATTTGACTTTCTAACCATCTTAAATAAATATAAGATCTGATTTTGTCCAAAATTGGGGCGATCGGGTCTGGGCCAACATATATTCATGGTGTGATTAGAATGTGATTAGAAGTATAGAAGTATAAAATTAGGAAACGGGACCATGCCACTCTTGTCCTTCATTTTCTGCACTGGCCACCCATCCGTACGTGCTGTGTATTAATTTCTTTGTCTCTTTGAAATTATCTTCCTCTACATCCCATGATGAACGTCTGATGACTATTCCTGTCACCAAAACAGCAACAGACAGTCACACAATTTCTAGTTACTGTTCAATAAACTAATAGAACTCTCTGCTTTTCAATATCGGCCACCTACCTACCATTGAATCCTTTAATTAAATGTGCATTAAAACACACCTCTTTCTTGAACGTAACTCCTACAAACAGTCCACAAGATGCTTACATAAATAACGAGTTCCTTATTATCATATAAAATCTGTCGATGGAAGTAAAAAAAAAATGTCTTGTGGACAACAAATTTAGTTCTACACCGCTGTCAGACTGTGTGAGAGGGGCTTAACCAACAAAAATAAACAAACCGAAAAAACACAAACTCTCCTAGCTGCCGCAGGTAGGGGTTTCCAGACTCGCCAGCATCCGACACGTAAACACAGGAAACGACGGCCTTTACCTAACTTCCGCTGCACGGGAAGAGGTCACAGGTTACTCAGGTGAGGAGGTCACACATCATGCGCATCACCGACAGAAGCCACCTGGTGCATCCGTGCCAACAGGTAGGTGGAAGCACACTCAAAATTGTCGTTGGGACGAGAGGAGGATGTCGGCCACTTCTGAATTTAAACACTAGGGCTAGATCCCTTCAATCTGGACAGAGACGATGGACGAAAACGACAGAGAAAAGCGAGAATTATGGGAATGAAAAAGAAGCCTAACATAACATTCTTCAACTACTCGGGTTTCTTTGTCTTCACCAGTCGTAAAAGCCATATCGTATTATTTTCCCGTCAAACGTGTCTTAACGGCTGGATGATAAATCAAGGACGGTGACGGGCGACGCAGCTTAAAAGAACAAGAAGTCTTTTTTGATCTTGGTTTCAAAAAAAAAAAATGTTGGGCAGCTTCATCTCGAAATTTTGTCTCCGCGATGCCAGACAAATTGACAGCTGTAGATTACAGCTGAGATACGACTCCAGGGAGCTGTGACGTCTCTCGGGAGATGAAAAGAGAAAAGACTGAATCAGTGAGAATGATCGTTATGTCAATATGCCGAAGTCGGTTAAAATGAAAAAATGAGGACTTAATAACATGGGGGAGATGTGTGTGTTTGAAAAAAAAGTCACAGACTGATTCTTGGGCTTAGAAATAATCATGGGACTGAAGGATGCTGTAAGAGATTAATTGAAATAAAAGACATAAAAAATTGATGTATGGTTGTGTTCTTTCTCTTCGTTATTTCCCCACTCTCAAGATTTGTCTTCACTGTGTTGTCCACTATCTGGCACATTTCTACACAGCAGTCATACACAGTACTTGCCAAATGTATTTACATATTTACATTATACAAATACAAATACTCAGCATGATGGTCAGGCAAAAAAAAGCGCATGCTCATACCGGTATTATAGTCACGTGCTCACACTCTGTTCCTCTCTCGCTCTCTCTTTCCACACACACAGATGTTAGAGATGGATGGAGGGTCGGAGAGAGGGAATGAAAGAGAGAAAGAACAAACAGTGGAGCCAGGTAAGGTAGGGTACAAGACAAATCCAGACAGTTGCCTCCAGCGTCAGAGCGGCGTGCATATGGCGCACGTGCACAGGGTCAGACGACAGGAACGGATCGTGTCCTGTTCAAAAACTGGAAGAGAAAATCTGGACACGAGGCTTACACAAATAAAATTAGATTGAATAAATCCTCCCTCGAAACGCCATAAATTCGGCTTTTGTGTGGTTACCACGCTACCGCAGCCTCACCATTCATCTGCGTCTCCTTCCCCCTTCCCCCTTCCTCTTTTCTTCCACATCCTGACGATTAAATCGATGGAAGACTTCGTCTTTCCTTAACCCCTTTTCCGTCACTTCGTTATGTGCATCTCTCTCTTCTCTCTCTCAGTACGTGTGTGTGAGGGTGGATGTGGGTGTGTGTTCGTTCTTTTTACCTAAACCTTGTTCCTCTGCTATTAAAAAGAAAGTGGAATCCAAGTTTCTCTCTAGTCGCAATCAACAAAGATGAGAGCATCATTGCAGGATAATACTATAATACTACGAACAGGTGAAATCCATAATCACATTTTTATTCACTAGCCAGGCTATTAATTAAACGCGCCTTTGCTATTCCTCCATTTTGTACATCTTGCCATACCGACATACATCCTCTTGCTGAAGTCTCTCTCTCACTCCTTGCTGCACCGACAGGACAACTGATTGGGACACAGTAATGAAGCCAGAGAAATGCTTGTAGTCACTGGTCTCGACCAAGTCGAGCAGCCAAACGGGTGAACACGTGGTCATTAGTACTCGCTGCGTTGGGCGCTTGAGCCACTTTCACTTGCTTCCAGATGGCGCTGTCCGTCGGGATGAGACAGGAACGTGTGGATGTGTGTGCGTGGGGTGGCTAAGGGTGCGAAAACTGGAGAAGAAGAAGGCGAGTAAAAACGGATCCAGGATCCGATGTGAGTGCAGAAAGGTAATTAATTGTAGGATGGTAGTGAAAGCGGAGAAGTGTAGAGAGGAGGGCTGCTCGGCATGTCACACAGATTGCAGACCACGTCTTTGGGATGAATAAAGTGTTGTCCGATTCCTCCATCCGATCCCAAAAACCACTGAGCGCCGTGTTTCTTTAACGGATCGTTGTCATCCTTCAGGAGCCGTAGTCATGAGCCAGAGACAAGTAAATTAAATATTCCCCGGGTGTTTTGCCTCTGCCCCTACAGGCCATAGCTAACCCTGAGGTTAACTTACCTTTCATGAGTTCGGCCTGAGAAAACTGCTGAGCTCAAAACATTTGTGTAAACCAACCCCAACCTCCTCAGGCAGAAACAACACACACACACATCCGGGGCCTTTTTTGTGGTCCTCTCTGAAGTCTTCAACCGCTTCCGCTGCATTGTTTAGTTATAAAGCATACAGTCTTTATTGATAAATCAAAAAATTATTGTTTATATTAGTATTTACGAAACAGCAGCACCATAAAATATTCTCTAGGTACTTGAGTCTGGTCCTGCTCACCAAAGAGCTGCTCCATCAGTAAAACCGGTTATTCTCATATGTCGGGTAACTTTCATTCACAAGTTTCATACAACAAAGAGCTAAAGTACCGAGAGAAAACATTCAAGATGTTAAATCACTAGTGAAATCCAGCAGCATATTATTTTCAAAGCTCATTAAAAGTTTTTTAAGGCTTCAAAAGACCTTTAGTTAAGAAATGACCACACTAATTGCGGAAAAGGAAGCGAAAGCAGGAGATCAAATGGAATATATCAATGTGCTTATTACCTAACAAAAATATAATCTTTTTTATGCCAGAACTTTTACAAGATCCGTGTGGACGGAACGTTCTTTGCGAATGCCTGATCCTGAGATATTCACAACAGAGAAAATCATGATTAAAGCCAAGAAAGAAAAGCAGAAGTGGCGGAATAAAAAGAAGACAAGGAGCAATTTGCTAAAATTATTGTGAGCTGTATGGCACATTCAAGAGAAAAACGCCGAGACTTGCTTGTAACTTTAACGGTTTTCTTTCTGAAAACAGAGTCAATAAGTTGGGGAGGGGTATGGGAGGAATAGAAAGACAGGAGATTACTATAGGGTTATCTTAAGATTTTTTCATGGCAAATGAATAATGATAATAATGCCAATTCTGAGGGACAAGCAAGAAACGTGCATCATGGGATAGACAAGACCAGGCCAGTTCTTAGCCCCCGCGGGGCCCGAGGCAAAGGGCATGTGCGGGGCCCTCACGCCACGATCACACGGTTTTAGTTGGGATCTAAAGTCACATATCAATCAAAAGCGCGGGGCCCCTTGAAGCTCGGGGCCCTAGGCAGATGCCTCGTCCGCCTGCCCCTAAGCACGGCCCTGGACAAGACACATACGACACAGACACGTACACTTCTTGTTGGCTGTCTGCTGCCTTTACGGACGATTTTTGAGAATTATGCATGCATGCGACCTTAACCTCAAACCTAGGGTAGGCCACTTCCGGTTTGATGTCGGCTTTGATATAGGGATATAGCGTTCTTCCACCATTCACACAAATTCCCACAACATCGGTTGATATATTGCATCTGCTTCGTTAGAGCGTGCAGGAAGGCCGTTAAAAATTGCGAGAAGGGCGACCTCTGGGCGGTGGCTTTTGGTTTATTTGTACTATTACTGGCAAATTTAATCAGTCTACCATTGAAAGCGACCACTGGAGGAAAAAAGCAAGGGATGTGTAGATCAAGCGAGGCGATAAGAGGACGTTTGAAATTCGGTCACATCTTACTGAGAACTGATTGGATTTCTGGGGGAGGGGAGAGTTGTCGCTTCTGGAATGAGGGAAGGGCAGAGTGGTGGAGACGTTAAAGAGAACTTGAATGCAGGTAGACGTGGCACCGAAATGAGCAAGGAGTTTAGCCGTGCTTCCTCTTGGACAGGAATGATGATTGTAATTAGAGACCAATATATAAAAACCACTAACCACAAAAGTTAGGGAAGCGAGAGAGAAAATGGAAAAGAGAAAGAGAGAAAGAGATTATTAGTTGTATCTTGAAGGGCATTGTGAAAATTAAAAAGTTCATTGTACTACCTGCTTGATGTTCGCTTTCTTTCGATGTCATCTTTCAATTTTTGTGCATAGTTTATAGTGTCAATAAACGTTCTGATATAAAGAAAAGACAACTCGCTAGCTTCTCTGATAAATGGACAAAACTTAGACTATTTTCATTCCTCTTCCTTATTCGATGAACATGTAAAAAGTATTTCATGATTTCTAATTCACCTACTAAGCCTTGAGAATTATAACGAGAATAGGGAAACATTTTGCAAGGAAACAAGAGAAAAAAAAACATCCTTTTTCATTTTGTCACTTAACCGTGCCGGGCACATCAGGATCCAAATTTAAACTAACTGCCAAGATTCCATCAATTATTTCAAGATGTGTCCGAGTTTCAGCTTCACATTATGACCTAGTTTAAAGTATTATTTTATTTTTTGTTCTGAGGAACAGTCTCCAAGGCTGGAGGTCAGTAGGCATCTTCAGCAGTTGTGACCTCACTGACCAAACTCGTTTGCCCGTGACGATGGCCCTAAAACAGTCCGCAGTGATTGCCGGATCTCCTTTTTCACAGGACCCCATTAGAACAAGTGTCTGAGCTTCCGACCCCTTCGCGTGCCTAAGACATCGGTGTGCAGAACTCGCAAATAAATGTCAGCCTCACTTTTTATCGTCTTTGTTCACAGTTATCGTCCACCTCTGGCTAGTCTTCAGGATAAATCGCGATTTTAAAAAATTCAAAAGATGTGAGTAGGGACAAGCAAACACACACACACACACATACAGACAACATATTATAGTCTTTTTGGAAATGATGCTTAGTTTTGATGTCGTCTGCTTTAGTAAGTGGCTCACTGTGTCTAAGGAAAGGAATGTGCAAAACGGAGTCCAGTCCTCTCCTTCGGTTGTCTTTCACACCCCCTGAGACATTTAGAGACCAGCTGCCTGGGTGGGCAAGAGGAATTTTGCAGACACAAACCCTAATAACCTACAATGTGGAATGAAAGTAGTGCCAACTAGAAGAGATTCGACTATAGCACGCAGGAAGTTAAGTCACTAATGAGAGCAACCACGAACTTGTATTACGGGACAGCTGGCAGACTACTAAAACGAGGCAGGTGTGTGCAAAGCTTCCGGTTTAGTCACATCCATTGTTCAGGCTCGCTGAGACTAACAGCGGAGAACTTCTCAAGAGGCTAGGCGCTGGTCTCGGCAGACATACACCAAACCACCAATACACGTCCATGCAGCAACTGTAGTGTCAGAGGGTCAAATAGAATCGAGTTGCTTCCCTTGTCTCAGTTCTGCTACACGTTCGGCACGTGGAAATATTCCCTTAGAATTATTACCTGTCAAAAAATAACTAAATAAATAAAATAACAAAAAAAGGAGGAGGAGAAGAAAGTAAGAGGAAAAACGACAAGAAAGAGGGAACAGGAGGAGAAAATCGTGAGGGGTTCAAGCCCCTTTTCAATGGGGAAAGAAATGCAAACAGCACTGCCTGGTCTTGAGAGGACGGTGAGCATGCCGACTGTGGGAGATCCTTCAAGCTAACCTTATGCGACACTTCACGCCATCGACATACACCCCTCCTTTCCGGTTTTTCCTCCACCCACCCGGATGAGACCTCAGAGCATCCGAATCACGCAGCCATCAGAGCACTCTCCCTCTTTCACTCCTCCAATAATTCTATGGCAAGAAATACTTAAAGTACACGAGTCTTACATATGTTGTCAAAGCTGGACACGACAACAAGGCTACATAATTGTGTACAAGCTGTTTTGGCAGTTTTCCTTATTTTTATTTCACGAGAAAAATATTTTAAAAAAGAGACCTAGTGAAAATTGTAAAAGTGCATGCGAAGATGCTCTAAATTCAAAGAAGGAGCTAACTATTCAGTGTAGATCGCATAAGACCAAAAATTAAGGACTTTGAAAAAAGAAAACGAAGGAATAAATTTATACAATTAGATAGCACAAAGAACGACGAACAGAAGGTTATAAAAGAGACGAAAGCAGAGAACAGATGAAGTGCGAGGTCCAATAAAAAAGGTAAAGTTACAAACTATTTAAAAAAGTAAATAAAAAACGAAAACACAAAGTCTAGTACAACAAAATGGCATCAAAGGAACCCTGTACCAACATCATCAAGAGGAGGCATCTATGACATCATCAGCAAGCCTGTCTGGTGAAGGCGATGAGACGACAGGAAAGACGAGCGGGGACACAGCGCAGTGCAGTCTGGGAGGAGGAATCATTAAGTCCAGGAGACATTACACACCATCAAAGGCAAAGTCCCATCGGGCTGCAGCACACAGACGTATGTCGCAGGGGTCACAGGTTCTCCCATCAGCCTGAGCGATTGCTTCCGAATCTGTAGCGCCACGTCAGCTTTGCGTAATTAGCTTCCGGGTCAGGCTTTCACCGACTGCCGCTAGGCGGAGCCAGCTTGTCGGCCGGGTTACAAAAACTTCGAGGCGACATGCTTGAGGCACGAAAATGTGTTTACGAAATATTTGCATGTATTCAATGGAAGGTGGTGAGTACAAATATTAGCGCAATATAAATGCACGCAGAGGTTTTCTGAAAAATCAAGAAAAGTGTCGCAGTCAAAGAAAAATAAAATTTTCAGCTACTCCTCCAATTATTGCACAAAGCATGTTTGTCTCATTGTGATTCTATTTGATTGTTTGTTTGTGTGTATTGTGTGCGTGCGTGAAGAATTATCATCTCTCACCATACAGAGATGCTTGTTTAAAGTGAACGAGAGAGGAGGAATTCAATACTTCATTAGCTCCGTCTCTCTTGGGTTATACAAGTGTGTCTTCATTTTTGCACAGATGGTGGTGTCAGATAAATACACACACAAGATAAACGCAGAATGAAAAAAGAAACTGAACTGTTTCTTTCATGAGTCAAAAACCTTTTCAAAGTAGAGTCAAATATAGTTTCATTGGTACCGATCGGTCAATATATAGACATGCATGATATATAAAATAAATATATTTATATCATTTTATTTCCCATCACTCATGTTCACCTATGACATAAAGATGCATCTACATCATTATAATAACTCTTAAATGTTTGCATGAGTCCTGCTAAGGAAGTACTTTGCTGAGCTCAAACCGCTATCCACATATATAAATAATACATATGCATACACACGCACATACAAGTAGTAAAACAGGTGCACGCGCACACCCACACCCACCCACACACACACAAAGATTTGAAGCTCTTGATTATTTTCCTTTGTCCCTGTATACAAACATCATACCCGCATCTCCTGTATGTCAGTAAACTACTCGGTGACTGGCAAGATATCTTGGAAAAAAACATGTTTTCTAGGTTTCTGCTGGAGACCAGAAATAAACTGATCTGTGGATAAAGCAGCTACTACATCCCCCATCATTTCCCCAATCAACCTCCAAGTCACGGCATCCACCACAGATGCAGTACAAACACAGCGCCCTCTGGACTGAGATTTAACGACGAAGATTTCCAGAAAAGTATGTCGATAATGACAGGTTTGCAAGGGATAATTAAACACAGTGTCCTGACCACTCACACGTCTCTGTGTGTCTCTTCTGCCTTACTTTGTTTTAATGAAGAACATTCCAGTCGATCGTGTTGCCAATTTTCCGCAAGAGTAAACTCGTGTTCGTGCGCGTGAACTTTTTCATCGCTTGATAATTTTACTTTGTTTTGTTTCCCTAAATATCCTACTGCAAGGATCAGAGATGTATTCGATGACACCTTGCACCGACTATTGATTGGTTCACTTTCCTGACCTATTTTATGTAAATTTTGATTACATAAACACAGTAGAAAACATGGAGGTTAACAAAACCAAGGTAAGTCAGATTGAAAACGTATTCTCCATGGTGTTTGGAATTTCAAATGACCACGTAGATCCCAATCAGTGGTTAATATTGTACAAAGTGTGAACGAATATAACAATAATTACTGCAACGGCTTCCGAACCTGATGGTTTGGGGGTAGGCGGATCGAAACCCATGTGGCGCAGCGTTCTTTTCCGCCCCCCAGCTGATCTAAGTATGAAATGAAAGCTGGGAGAGCTGAGAGAAGGCAGAGAGGGAAAGAAATCGAGTTACACCCCTACAATCGCTCAAAGGAGTAAAAAACCAGTCTTTTTGTCTTAATTGTAACATGCTTAAAGGAAATGTCGTTTCTTCTTTTTGTTTTAGTTATTTTTGTAAAGCTAGCAGTCACTGCTCCTTAGTCGCGTCATGTCAAGCTGTTCAGTGTGAGGCTTCCACGGTTAGCTTGTAACCGCCACTTAGTTCAATATTCTCCCAACCTTCTCCCCCTCAACTATCCCATCCCACCACCACCCCACGACACAAAGGACCCGTATGACGTGAAGGTATCAACGTGCTCGATGAAGTGCTTTTATTTTTGGAGACGTCGGGCGGATTTTTCAGAAATTCGTTGTCAACGGCAGTTCCAATCTCGGCTGGAGTTTTGTCAGCTGTCGAAAAACTTTTTCCAGACGCCGCGCACTTATACGACTTTCTGACCAATCAGCGCCTCTGCCATTTTCTATCACTGGTTTGTGTGTCTGTGTGTTTTGTTTGTGGTTTTGGGGAGGTCTTTCAAAATTCTCTCGTTAAGCCGTCAGCGATAGAATATCATCACGAAAAAACAAAAACAAAAACAACAAACAAATAAACAAACAAACAAACAAACCAAACACACAGTCACACACAAATAAAGAGACTGACAAAATGCAAATGGTTTAAATATATCAAAATGTATCATTTAAAAATCTCAAATGGTCTACTATCTGTCCTCAAAGGTCAACCACAGGGTCATACCATCAAATCGAGGTTTATCGACCCGAGGTTTATCAATTTCTCGAAAATAAACACACGTTTAACGTCTCGAGGCTCGCTGCCGAGTGTTTGACCAGAACTTCGCCTTTCGCCGTTCTCGTCCTCGTGGCCGGTCCACCCGACCAGAGCTCCGGTCCAGAAGCGACGTTGGCCGCCAGATGGAGACGCCACTGTCCGTACTACAGCGCAATCGCGGGCCGCCACAAATCAACGGGACCAGACGACGGGTGGCGGGGGTTCGAGCACTCTCTGGGCACTGCGTGTCTGACGGTAGTGGGGTGGAGGGGTAAGGGACTGGAGGGTGGGCATAAAGCAGCGCGTGCCGCCGGCCTCTCCAATTTGTTTGCGCCGCGGAGGCGAACGCTGGCAGCTCTTACCAACATGGCGAATGACGTAGAGGCATAAAAATAAAAAAAAGGGGAAGGACGAAAACGAGAAGGAAAGAGAGAGGAAGAATTTTTTCCCTGAAAGACTTCTTCCTTCGTGTCCTCTTCAATCCTCTACTGACCGTGGGCTCTGCCATCACTTCAAATTCTAGTAGGGCCCAATTGGGTTTGGCGATTAAGGACATGATATGTGTGCAGCATTTGGTGTCATATTTTCTGTACTTCATCGTAAAGGAGCAATAAAATTAACAAGCAGGTCAGGGATCCCAGGGATCCCACCCTCCCCCACCACCCATTCCGAGCTTGAAGGGTATTGAAGAGGCAATAAAAACAGTTCAGCCGCTAATAAAACTCGCTTGACTCCTTCTGATAGGGGGAAACAAAAAACAATAAAAAGAAATAACTTCATTTTTTTTTTGTCAGAAGGACATCTCAACTCGATGTTTTGACCTTTACAAGAGACACTCGCTTCAAACCCACGACGGTTGACGAATAAGCAAGTAAGGGCTTGATCAAATTTGTTTGGGAAATAACAGCAGTGAAAGGACCACTTTGGCTGTCAATACTGACGGTCTTCGTCCGGATGGGCACACAGGGAGGCAATAACATTTTACACTGGTTGCCCACGCAGTACATGTTCTTGGATCCCCGCTGCCGTCGTCCATTGGTGTTTCAGAAGATATCTGCCCTTAACGACTTCTTTATAGCTACCAGCGGTCTTCATGTAACTCTTTCATCATAAACTGTAGGAAAACAACTGGAAGATTCCAAGATCTGGCTTCATCTCATGTTTGGTCTTTTCTCGGAGGGGGGATGAGGGAGGAAAGGGTTTATTTATTATGTCTGTATGATTTGCAATATTAAGCTATGACCATCTATCCAGATATCGACATCTGACATACAGAATTAGCCTCTCAGTGGTCGTCTAGGTAATATGTTTGATAAAATTATTCCTTGTCAGACTTTATAGAGGACACTTGAGATAAGGCACTTGTGACATCACCTTCAGTCAAAGACAGCCCCATGACATCCACCCGGTAAACAAACTATGTTTCATCCTGGTAACGGTAAGTGTTCGGCAAAAATACGGTTATTTAAATCAAAATTTCAGTCTGGTAGACATAGTAGCAGCTACACACGAACAGTTTTATTTCAGCCATAAAATGATGCTATAAATGACAAAAACTTTTTTTCATTTTCTAATATTTTTCCGAAGCAATTTCAGGACAAACAAATGTTCTGTTTTCTTGATCCTTTTACTAGTGCCCAGTAATATATCTTACTCGAACTATAATTTCACGCTTTGATTACACGACAAAATGAATTGGGACTGCTAGAAAAAACAAACTTCAACTTAAGATTTTTCAGGGCTGATTTACACAAACAGGCACTACAGAGTGCCACAGAGGGTCAGAATTTCAAGATATCATGCAGATGGTTTCCTAGGAGTGGTTCAGCCTACAGGTAGCCACGACATGTTCTTAGCAGGGCTATATTTTTTTCTGGAAATTCAAACACACACATAAAAAAAAAAACCGTATATACCGGGGAAAAAAAATCCGATGGAAATAGAAAAAGATGCCTTCCTCTTCGAACAGTTCCCCTATGCTACACAACTTCAGACAAATCCATCGCCTTCTAATTTATTTGAAATACTTCATTTTGATTGCCGCCCATAAAAAGGACAAACTAAAAGATAGTCTGCCCATGCAAGACAGAATATCGTAGGAAAAATACAGGGTCGTCTGTAGAGACCCGACTAGCGGGTGCACACAAGGGGTGTAACTCATGGCGAAACGTGTTTGTGAAACGCTAACGAGCGCTGCTTCTGCACGAACACGCTTCCATCAGAAATTAGCCCTCGCTTCAAGCCCGACGTGTAAATGGAGTTTTCCCATTGGATCAGACTCACAGATGGCGTTGTCAACAGGATACTTTCTGCTTTCACGGGAGGGAGGCGGGGGAACTCGGAGGGACAGGCTGCTTAGATACCATGTATGTCCCCTTGCGAGGCACGCAGCTGGAGCTGTGTTTTTAATGGAAGCTTGGCATGTAGGTTGTTGTTGTTGTCTTCGTGCATTGTGCGAATTTCAAGATTGTAGCCATTAAATCTTACCCAAGTGGATGCATGGAGGGTGCAATCTGTCACAAAAATCTGATTTAATAAAAAAGGTTTAGATATGCTCATACAGTGAGCGTGCATGTGTGGTGTTATGTCTAATATATTTCATCCCCCATTTTCCATTAAACCAAGATTTTATACACACTTCCTTTTTATACTAAATATTTAAAATGTATTTACATGTTATAATAAATATTTAAAACGTAGAGTCTGGTTATGGGTCAGAGGTCACAAGGAACTAGCAGAATTAATACTTTCAGCGTCGTCTTCGACCCCGACAGTTGTTTTTAATTCCAGATAATAAAACTGTAATAAGCATAAAGGGGCAATAAATTAGCATATCGTGACCAGACATCGACCCCATGAACACTGAGGTCGACGAGTAGGTAATGAAAAACATGACGAATCGAAAAAATTTCCCTCGTACTATATGGCCATCTGACTTGCGTATGTAAGTCATCATGCCTTGCATTATTTTCCATTCCAAAGAGCTTCAGAGAAAGATGTTTTCTCCCCCTTGAGCCTTTGGGAAACTTTCTTTAAGGAAAACATTTATAAATAACTGCGAAATGGCAGCCACCCGCCGGAACAAGCAAGGTTGCACAGACCTAATACGACCTCAGAAAAGAACTGATCACTGACAGGATAAGCAACAATGGAAAAAGCCGAGTACAGGAAATGAAGGACAACATCCGGTCGCCGTAGCAGCGCCATCTAGCTTTCTTCTCGTGACCAGCAGAAGGAACCCAGCGTATCTCGAGCTATTTGTTTAGCGAGATACATAAACCATGAACCCTGTGTGGCAGCATAAAGGGAATATTGCAAGGAAATTGCACAGTTCCTGGCCTTCATCCCCCGAGATATGCTACGTGATCTTACGCACGTGAGACGCAGGACCAGAAGCAGAGAGCGGAAGTCCTTGCCCCGAAGTCTGCAAGTTCAGACAAGCCCTCGATGCTAGCTGCGACAGTGACAGAACCAGATCGAGGCTGGTGCCTGAACATTCGAACTGCAGACCTGCAGTAAAATTCTGCGACTCAGAAATAAAGAACAACCTAAGGACAAACATTCTGTTCCCTGTGACCTGGTCCGCTGGACCAAGTGCTCGAGCGAGTGTGTGTCACCTTAGTGTATCGGCATCGTAGTAACACCAGCCATAAGACGGTGCTAGGATACCAAACAGGTCTCTTTTAGGCTCCACCTACTTTCTGCAGCTATATAACAGCTGGTAATATCAGAGTGTGGACATAAAATGTATCACCAGTGGTGTAAAGAGAGCGCCTGAAAGATGTTAACACCTCACATCATGTGAGAAAGTCGTGGTGCGACCATTACTCGCAGTCTGTCACGCACACTGAACGTTAACCACGCGCACGTAAGACCCCGCTGCGTGACACGACAAGATCCACTAGTCTATCAGGTCCAGGCTGAGTGCTTGGCGACCCTCAAATCACAACTGCCAGCCTCAGTCCAGCCTCACTTCCCACAAAGGACCTCGAGTCCGACCGCCCTAATTTCTCTTCCCAACCCCCCACTGCACTATGTAATTACAAATTACTCCTCCTTTCTCTTCTTTTTGTCTCCCACACCCTCTCTATCTATTTCTCCCACCGCCATCCATCTTACCCCCTCACCAAAGTCCCCCCACACACTTTCTCTGACTTCATTTTATCGGGTTCATCACTAACTATGGCATCACACATCGCCAAGCGCTTTCCCGAGACTTGGGCGAACCCCTACGTGAAGTTGGTAATCCTCCGCCCTGGTTCACAGCACGGCATTGATCCCGCGACAAATGCAAGAGGACTTCTTCCGCGCCGAGGATCGAAGGCGTCATTTCAAACAGATCCCACCCCATTATTCCCGCGGCTGCCGCAGCGTTACCTACCCTTTGCTGGACGCTCCTTCCGAAGATCACTCTGCGACTGCAATCAGCATCTGCGAGCCCCCGGACTCTTCTCTTCTTTGCTCCTCCAGACCCAGAAAACCAGTCGATACTTTTTTTTTTAACTCCACGAAAAGCTCGAGCATCGCTGGGTGGCGGAGGAGACCTAGCTCGGTGAATACAAACGATTTGACCCTGTGTCTGAGATTTTTCTTCCTCTCTTTTTATCCTTTTTTTATACTAGAGACTTCTTTCAGACTGGATATTCCTAGGATTTTTTTTAAAACCGGAGAATATATTCAGATCTTTTCCTATTCGTTGGTGATGGGAGATTATGCAAGCATTGCTGATGATATTTTTACCATTACTGCTAGGAGTTGAAATAAGTGAATGTCCAGTGAAATAAGACGAGAAAACCCTCCGGTTTGCAGATCGTGAGAGCACGGTAGTAAAACCATTACACGACAAAATTCAAAGGATAAAAAGCACTTATATTTCTTATCTATCTTCTCATTGCATTATTTTACGAATTACTTTAAGCCCATCCCCCTAGCCAACCTTCCCCCACAAAAAACGAAGTTTCGTGCTGTCCAACCCAATCTTCGCACTTTCTCTACTCTACAGCCTCTGTTTTTGCATTCCAATTGATCCGGGTCAGTGCGCAAGCGCGTGCCTGCCTATTTGCCGACTGTCGCTATCCTCCAAGTCCAGGAAGGTTTGCCGTCCTTATTTTGCGAGGCAAGGGATGTACAGTAGAGGGTAAAGCTGCAAAATGTGCGTCTTCGCAGAACGCGAGATGATGTCTCAGATGTTACATTAATTGATGAAACGTGCCTGTTACAAGAAACCCGCACTGGCAAGGGAGTGAATGAGAGTGAGAGAAAGATTCATTTAGTGCCTAAAAGGGGATTTGAACAGCAGTGAGAAAACTTGATGGAACTAACTGACATCTGACATCACGGTAGATGATGCTATGTCAAGTTCAGGGAAAAATAGGAAGACCGCGTTTTCGTCAGTGAGTCCATACATTTACCCGCTTAAAAGACACGGCCAGCTTTAGGGCTAACGGATGATGAAATTTTCACATTTTATTTCAACCGAGAGAATATAGCTTTAATGGGGATTTCAAAGGATTAAATCGTGCTAGAGAGATATATTGCTCAAGAAAGTGTGGAGAGTAATATTGTCAGGCATTCGGAGTTCCAATCGCTAAACGAGAAGGACGGTGACGCCGCGGTCTCCGAATTAAGCCTCGTTGCCTCGCCTAGTCGAAGTAAAGATTTTTTTACGCCTGGTATTTTTCCTCACAACAGTTATGTGTACATGTGTGTGTGGATGTGTGTATTTGTATGTACCTAGGGTAGCTTGTCCATCGATGTCATTTGCGCATACCTACTAATGCTGATTATTTTCTCGAGGAAGTCCCTTGACCAAGAATCTAGTTCACACAAAATGGACAGACATATAGCAATCGTTCTGTTTTTGTTTGTTTGTTTGTTTGTTTGTTTTTGAAAGAATGCCCAATTATCTCAAGTAAATGCGTGGGAAGACTCATTCGTTCGTGATAAAACTTAAAAGAAATAGATATATTTTTCTTTTGCTTGAACATCAATGTCAGAAGCACCAGATAATCCAACAGATCATGCGGTTAAATCCTGTCTTAGTACCCCGATTTTTTCCTGACGATACCAGTCCACAAGATTTCAAATGGACTCCTCTCTCCCAACGTTCGTGGCAAACTGGTCGCACCAAGCTTTGACCTCGGCAACTGGCTTATGTGAAGGACGAAAGAGATGTGCAAGGAGAGCAGCAATACACTCTAGTCTAAGCATGTCTGCTGGAGAGTCGGCTGGCTTCGACAGAAGGACTTACCTCAAGCCGAAACTATTCTGTGCTTATACACCGAGCAAATCCAGCTGGCGAAATGCATTCTGGAGCTTCGGTCTTAGGACAAGAATTCTTCTCATGAGCTACATGGTCTGGTGCTGCACTTTCCTCGATCATTTTTCTACTCACCCAAACTTTCTGATATCACCATAACGGAGGAATTTGCAAACTTTACTGCAGAGAGAGAGAGGAAAAAAGAGAATGTTCAGATGTGTATCGCATCGAGTATAGCTGAGATAAGATTCTTTGAAATTCATGCTGCATAACTAAAAAAAGTTATTTTAACAGATATTTTGAAAAAAGTGAGGAGGCACAAGTGTATGGCGCATGCGATTAAAAGAAAAAATATAAGAAAAAAAAACTGTCTCTTAAAAAAACCCGGATGCAGTAAGCTGTCAGCTTTTATTAACACTTAGCTCTAGTTTACTGATTGAAGTAAAAGTTTAGCTTGCATTCTGAATTCCATGCAATGTTTACTCTCTTTAGAACTTTAATGTAAGCGTGAAGAGATGAAAGGATATAAATAACAACAAACAAAACGGCCTACATCAAAAATGTCTCAATAGAGTGCTAATGGCAGGTCGTAAGCAAGAGCAGGCAGACAAAGAAGCTTTTTTCCCGTGAAAAGAGGTTAGAAAGTAAGGCTCCCATGAACACAGGTTAGAAAGTAGGGCTCCTCTGCTAAACTTAGAGAGTAAAAATTTAGTTGAGCTGGCTGAACTCTTGTTTTCAGTCTCCATCTCTTAATCTTGTGGCCATCTCTTCCAAACATAAATTTAAGAAATGTTTTTGGTCTTTTAAAAGTCTCTGCAGGTATGTTTCTTATAAGAAACTTTATTTTACTGCTGAAGAAGTTTTCTCTGAAGAGTTTTAAAATAGCATGTTTCTGTTCTTTGTCTCCTTTAATTCTCTTTTGTACTTTCTGTCTTTTTTGTGAGTTGCGCGCCCCCATGGTGCCTGGAGGCAAAACCTAAAAATGCGAGATCCACATTCTGTGCCCCGACTAAAAGTGTACAAGGGTTAGTCATTAATGGGTGATCCCCTCTATCTGCAGTCCCCCCCTGCCATTCCCTCAGCTTCCCCATCATGTCTGCTACATAGACTTTAAAAAATAGAATCGATAGCCATCACCGGCCTTCTTTTTTTATGCGTTCATTTTTGCACACCTTTCTGCCCTCGTCGCCTTAAGCCAGTCTGAAACGAAGTATGTCAACAACAACGTCTGCTTCCCTTGTATCCAGAAAGGAAAAAAGATTACCCCCACCCCAGACAGGAGTGATTTTGTTATCAAAGAATGTCATCGTTCGGTGAAACCTTCCTGCGTCTGCGTGCAACATACTCTTGGTGATTTCCTCCCAGCGCATGCGCTGTCCCTTCATTGGCGAGCCGTCACAAATAATCCAGAGATAGTCCGGGGGGGTGACAGATTCCACCCTTTTAAGACACCCGGCATCGTTCTCACCATCCTACTCCATCTTTTGACTCCTGTACCCGTCCTGCCGAGACAGGAGTCTCATTCAGGAAAAATGTTTGGTCTTTGAGAACAACTCTCTGTCCCCCTCCACCAACCCCAACCTTAAACCAAGCTAACTCCAACCTCTTTGCCCCACTTCCACCCCGGGTTCATACGACAAATCACATCTCTACGACTTTGCCCCCAAGCATCATCTGTATGAAGAAACGCTTCTGGCCTTCTCCAGGAGCAGATAATAAAGGCTTTTTAGCACTTTTCTTCTTTCCTTCTTTTTGTGTTTGTTTGTTTAAATTTTTCCACTTTACCGAAGTTTACCGACGACTGCCTTTTAGGATCCTATTTCACTGGTTTTTCCACGCCATGGCTCTTAGGACATTAGAGATGGGTGCTTCCGGTGCACTTCCTGCCCCTTAGGAATTGCTTCCCCTCAGTATAGTGTTTCTTTGTCAGTCTGTCCAAGAGTTGTGTACCCTGGTTGTTGGCATCCGCTTCTGCAGAAGAGATTTTGTGCACAAGTGCTCCTTTTCTTGTTTCCCTCAAACAGAGGGTTAGGACCCCACCTTCCACCTTCCCCGGCGGGGCCGTTTTAATCACCACAATCGAAAACTAAAATCATCTCAGAAAAGCAAGAAATGGTTCTTCGCACCTTTCATGAATATGAGATCGTGAATAAAACCTCAAAAAAAAAAAAAAAAAAAAACCTATTCGCTGCATAGTTTATGGCGAAAAAACCCAAAGTATTTGTTTGAGTTAGGGAATGTTTAATGGCTGTGTTTGTCATCAGCATTTTCCTGCTTGTAACTGACAAAAATGAAATACTGGTGTTTGCCTAGTATTTTTTTTATTTTAATTAGTGCTTTTAAACCGTAGCACACAACCTGACTTTTTCTGTGAACTCTGCAATGTTGTGCGTGATTTAATGTTGTAAACAGGATGTTTGTATAATCAGGACTTCAAATAAATTTTATGTATTTTGTCGTTCTCAGAAAGCTGCTTGTCAAACCAAGCAGAAAAATATCAAGTCGTTCAATTTCTTTTTTATCCAAGCTTGAAGCACAAAAAAAATTAATTGTATGAATAAATATCGAAAATTATCGAAACAAATGTCTTCCTTGTCACGAAGTCCTGTTGTGAACATAATTTTATAGGGACTTCAAGGAAAAATTTTTAAAATTCTATTTTGAAATCACGCGAGACGCACGAACGCTAGATGTTTCATTTACCATCTGAAATATTCTTGAAATATTCTAATCTCATTTTATTCGAAAAAGGGAAATCTAGTGACAAAGTAGCATTGACACACATTTTGCAATGTTCCACATTCAGTTCTATTATGTGGAAATAACAATTTAAAGGCTTCTTCGAGAACGCTTAAATCTTTTGTCTTCTTACTGATTTAAAATCGTGTGAGTTTTTTCTCTCTTTTTTGATTTTCTCTAATTTTGTTTTAAGATTTTTGCCTCTTAAGGATACCATAGCAAAACCCCTGAGGCTGTTAACATTCGAGTGACAATATGTCATTCTGATCTCGTCGGAAAACTCGAGCATCGCCATGGCTTCAAGCATCCTCTGCCTCCAGAATCGTCCCACGAAATGAGAGAGAGAGAACCGCACAAGGAGAAAAATGACTGAATGCATCCTTGACATTAGGATTTCTTTGACACTTGTTGAAAGTTAGAGCTAATCTGATTCCATCTTGAAGTTTTTTCGGGCTATAACAGCTTGATAATCGGCTGGACAGTGGAGTGGCAGGATGAGCTGATGATGTTGATACTGCTGACCTCCTTTCTGTCCCACACATCAGATAGGAGATGCTCCGTCTCCTATCCCAATGTTTGGTATTATTTACTTGCTTATCTCCAAACTGTGGTTACATTCGAAACTTTCAAGCCCTGCCTAAAAATGTATTTTTTAAAATTTTGGTGTGTATGTACTGGTCATACCGGTCATAACCCAGCGAACTCTTTCGCTCACTCCCCAAGTTGTTGGCTACTGTGTTGTCCTTATGTTGTGGATTTTCTTTGTTGTGTTGGACGATGATGATGATATGATGGAGGATGGAGGATGGAGGATTGATGATGGAGGATGTAGGATGGAGGATGCAGGATGGAGGATGCAGGATGGAGGATGGAGGATGGAGGATGGATGATGGATGATGATTGATGATGATTACATGGAAGGGTAGTTGAGAGCTGATTGACAACTGACAAAATGAAAAAAAAAACCAAGAGCAAAAGTTCACAGAAAAGTTAATTAGACATTTATACATTGATATTTAGTATTTTCTTTAAATGTTTCAAAGGCTTTTAGAAATGAAGTGTACTAGCAATCATTAGGCAAATTACAAACGCAACCATCTCAGTTATGACAACGACCACAAGAGCAATAGATGATACAGGGCACAAGCGGCAGTGCAGCTGTTAGAAGACTAATCAGAATGTGTCCCATGGGTGTCACGCACTCTGGAGCTGACTACAAAAGTGCCGCAGCTGTTTACACAACGGATTGTTAGCACGTGAGCCCACACTTCATCTGACACTGATGAGTTCACCGGTACTCCGGTCAGTCCACCACCCTTGCCCTGACCATCGGGAGATGATGGGGGAGATGCTATTCAGCAGTTATCCTGTTGCAAGACTCGCACCACTTCCTGAATCCCACCATCGTATGATGTTGAATAAGCTTTTGCTTTTAGCCATGGCCAATACCGAACATAAGAGTACCATCCATAACCAGTCGCTTTAATGCTAAGAGACTTTGGAGCTGGGAGAGAAGATTCTCTATGATGGGAGGGAGAGACAGAGAGAGCGAACCAGGAGAAGACAGAGATCAGATGTTAGGACAGGTCAGATGCTAGATAAAGCAGGCATCTTCAAGCTTGCCAGCCTGACACATACTCATCATCTCCACCCCACCACCACCAACACCTCCACCACCTACAACCCTCCTTGTGAGTTCCTTCTGTTTGTCCTCTTAACACCTGACTAAAAGCCATACCATCAAACTTGCAACTTTCTGGAACATTTCCTATAGCGGCAATGTGCGATGTTTGCCGACAGAGTTTGTCGTTGACTTCAGCAGACGACATCCTCACAACGACCATCTGTGCTTTCCATGGACTTCGGGCTTTCCAATCCTTTAATAGGCTGAGTACGTGGTTACTAATGCACGTGGATTCGGCTCTGCGCGTGCTTTTACGCTAGAGCTCGTGCAAATAATTGTTCACACTAACACCTACAGACATGAGCATGTATATACATAAATCACACACACACAAACATACACACACGCTCACGCACGCACTTAAGATAATTACGGTTTTTCCATTTTTCAGAATGGAAACAATATTTCTTTAAAACAATAATAGTTATTTGGTTGTCTCAAAAGAAATTGAAACGTCTTCTTATTATTTATTAGTACTAATTATTCAGTGAGGTTGGTAGTATGAGGTTTTACCCAGGAGTAATAAAAACAGGGAAAAAGCAGCATGGACGCCATATCATATTTCGATGTTCAGTATAATTATTGTTTCTCGTTTTTATTTTTAAAATCTGACCACCAAAAAAGGGTCTTTATCAAAACAAACAAACAAACAAACAAAACAAAAAAAAAAACAAAACAAAAAAACAAAAAATAAAAGAAAACTTGATTTATTTGAATTTTTGTAGATGGTCTTTCTCTCTCTTTCTCTTTCTCTCACGTGCGTACGTGAATGCCTACAACGAAAGCCATCGCTCACTCTTTTGTTGACTTTCTCGCCTTTATTCAGCGACAACAACACTTTTTTTTAGTCAGCTTATCTTTCTATCGGTCTCTCTATCTGTCCTCCTGTCCAAAAAGCGCATCAACATCATTACTAATATAATCACGACCCCTCACAGCCCATCCCGTTTCACACAACAATTTTTTTTGTCTTAGTAATGTGATGAAATCTTTCGTTTCTTTAGAAAGAGGTTCTAGGGCTTGCTAGCTTTCTTCGCCAGAGAAAAACAAAATGGAAGTAGTGTCCGAGTTGCACGTAAAAATGTCTAATCCTGCTGATATGAAGCACAGCAGCTTGGAGGCGGGAAATGACATCTCGGAAGACGAAGCTTCTCGTATAGAGACATCTCGTTTTGCTTCCAGCACGCGTTCTACATAGTAATGAGTTCCTTTTAGACATTCTATATCTCACTGCTACCCTCCCTCTGTCTGTATCTCTCTTTTTCTCTCTCACCCCTTCTTGTTGTTCTTCTCCTTCTGCAATCGTTTTAAAACAAAAGCAAAATAAATAAATAAATAAATAAAAATAAATAAATAACAAATAAAATGTTATGTGTTATCTCTGTGTGTTTATCTATGACCTGTCTAGATAAATGTTTATCTGTGCGTATATCAGTCTCTATATGGCTTCTGAATCGATGTGTGTGTGTGTTTTGTATAGCTATTTTTGTCTCTCGTTGCATAAATCCGTTTATCTGTGTCTACCTATAACCCATCTATATCACTCTCTATTTTATTTATCTATTTATCTATCTAGTTATTTTTGTCTATATAAAACCCGTCTATGTCACTATTTTTGTATATTTTCTGTCTGTCTATACTCCATCTATAGCTATTCCTTTCTATCTGTCTGTATGTCTATAAATCGTATACTTCTCTATTTTTTTCTATCTCTCCATCTATATAATCTCTTTTTATATATCCACGATCTCTCTCTATCATTCCGTCGATAGCCTCTCTGTCTATCCGTCAGTCTATTCCTGTACGTTGACTAGTCGGTCAGATTGTTTAACTTGTGTTGACAAAATCATGTGCTCCCCCCTGTGTCTAACGCAGTTGATGGCCAGCATCACTCATTAATTATACATCACAGTCGATCTTACAGGTCATCTCTCGCGACTGGTAGACCATCAGTTCGATTCTCGTGCAGCGCACCGAACGTTTTCCCCAGCGGACCCAGCTGTTGAATAGTTCTCACCACTTAAATAGTTGGGGAAGAAAAGAATGTGATAGAAAGAAGACGAACACCACCCTCATAAAAAAAACATCGAGAAAAGTACCGTCTCGCTTCCCAACCACCGTAAAGTTCAGGGGGCGACCTTTACGTTTTATTATTTTTTTTATTAATGGTAGAGATGGTGGTGATGGGGCATATCATCCTGTCTCAAGGTCGACCACTTAAGCAGTTATTGCTTTGCTTTTATGGGCCTGCCAGACAGGTCAGCACTGCATCATGCAAAGCGCCACACGAGCGCTCTCCGGAACGCCCCGCCTCCTTCACACACAACACCCGAGCGCCTCTTCAAACTTCACAGCGAGGGTTAGCATCCTCATCCTGCATCTCGCCCAAATGGAAATATTGACCCACAAAAAAACGATGGCGGGACCGAAGCTGTTTCCTTGCATCTACCTAACGACGTGGTCCCCTTTCAACATTTTCTTCTCTTTTTTCCCCCTCTTCTTCTTGGACAAGCTCGGCGGTGCTCCGTGGAGTGAGTGGAGGGAGCTGCGGACGACATTGGCTATTAGCAGGACAATTGCGACCCTATCGACGACCGTTTCTCTCTTGGTCCGTTTAACCCCTCCATCTCCTCGCACGGTTGTCCGCTCTTGCTTGTTCGCAAAGACGTCAGGATCCGTTTTGTTGTCTATAGCCACATCGCCGCGAACTTTTGTTTTCTTTATATTTAATTTTAATGTAAATAACTAAGAATTTCCTCAAATATTTTAATTCATATTATATAATACAATAATTAATATTTTGGACCAAAAGAGCGAAATTTTAAATACCGCTAACCTACTTGAATTTCTTAGCCTACATCCAAGCTTCTTGGGGAGGGCTTACCCCTCGGCTTTCACCGATGAGTTCTTAATACCAACTACTAGGAGAAGAACCTTCACAAAAGAAGATTTATCTTCTCTGACCATGCGCTGGGTATGGAAGCAAGGACTCTAAATGTCAAGGTTGATGTTAAGAGAACAGCTACTTTCATGTCAAGCTTCTATTTTTGTTAATGACTCGGGGTTTCACAAATAGGTGGCTCGCGAGTGATGGTCACTTTTAGATGAATTTATCACCGAATCTCGCTAGATGAAGTAGTAAGACTGGGAAGCCATGAGTACCCTGAGTACCCCCATCTGTATAAGCTGTCTAGAAGTTTGATGATGATGATGATGATGATGATGATGCAATGAACTTATATAACGCAATATTCCGGTCCTATGGGTGGACTCATCGCGCTTTACAGAAAAAAAGACGGACACACACGTAGGCACGCAACAAACATATGAGATAAACGATATGTAGACAGAAGCTGCTCCCAGAGCACAATTTATCTGAAAAACTGTAATAAACAAATAAAAGAAAAAAATATTTATCATAAATTTCAGGTACAAAAATAATAATGGCTATAAAAGAAGTTTTTCAATATTTAACAGTGGTTAAATAAATATTACTCTTCGTTCTAACGGATTGTATAGATTCATTTACGACTAATTACATTTGAAAGTTAACGGAAATTTTGACCAGCTTTATTTTTCTCGAGGATTACTGCACTTTACAAATCAGCCACGCCTACTTGTCCCACTACTCCTGGCTGTCTTGAGTTTTATCCTCATGGGAAATTCGCGTTCTCTGGTTTTGCTTTCTCATCCGGGTAACACTGGCAAGAGAGACTCACTGGCACAACTGGAAGCTGACAAAAGTGCACCTTTGGCACGGGAGGACTGGACCAGCACAGACAATCAGCTTTTGTATTCATGTTGTGTGCTTTGTCCTTAACAGACAGCTGGGTAACGGGCCCACCATCTAGAGATGGGAAGCGAACGTATTCAGGTGAATGAGTGAGAGAAGGAGGTAGAAGGAAGAAAGAATGTCACACCAACCCATTTCTCCCATCCACACAGACATACGGGAATTGAACCGGCTCGCCTTTGTTCAGAGGCTATTGCTATAACCTGTTGTCTTCCATGTCAAATCTTTTCCAGACTTGGTCAAACATTCGTGTATATTTGTCCAGTTAAGCTTGGTCTTCACGGACGAAGTGCAACCAGATTTTCTGCAGGCGTTGATCTCGAAAGGCAGGCGAGAACAATTTCAAACTCGGTTACAAATTGTGGGAAGAAGGAGAAAAGACACAGCATGTCAGACGAATTGCTTTCCACTTCGAACAACTCACTTCATGTTGGAGTAGGTCCAGGATTTCTCAGCAGAAATGAGCTGCCTGGGGATTTGCCGAAGGATAAGCTTGCCGGCATTACTAGAGAAAGGATGAGTTTGTACTGTCTTCCGTCTGGAGAATAGGAAAGCAGACTAGTCAGAAACTAGGCAGGCTTCAATCCACATAAGACTGTTGAAGACTCAAAAAAAGTTACGACCAAAATTTAAATAAAAGTAGAACAGGACACAGAAAAATGTAGTTCTTCCTCTGGTGTTCAAGGATTCATATAAACGATACAAATTGTTCAAACAGTGGAACCTTAATACAAACTTATGCTATTGTTCCTCAAAAAATAATGTTTACGACAAACAATCAAACCCGTCATTTCTCTTTCGAGAAATATTTTAAACACTCCGTGTTGCTCTTCTTGTAGTTTTTTCATCATTGTGTGACATTTTCTCGCCATTTTCGTAACATCCCTTTTGGTAAATTTTAGAAGAATATTCAGACGAATACACTAGACATTAAGAGAAGTCAGCGAACTAACTTAAAACACTAACAAACCCAGGCAGTTATATTGATCTTAAGAAAAATATTAAAAGGTTTCAGACTGAAAGAAAATTATTTCACAGATCAGATTTCATTTTCGGTTTCTCTTATAACCTTCTATTCTTATAACTTTTCTTATCGTAAAGATATGACAAAACTTATTTAGGGAAATGAAACCATATCAATATTGCATCGAGCGAGGGGTAAGAGTGTAAGTTTATAAATAAACAAAGATTGAAACATCAACTTTTTTAAAAAAAAATCACGATCTCATGAGAGGTGAAAAATAAGTGGACGAGCTGGATGACAAATCGAGGGAATATAATTCTTGTCAACAGCCTTGAGGACCCCAGAAAATAGAAAGATAAAACGCAGCTAAGATTGTTTTGTGTCACAAAAATGCATGTTCGCTCTTAGCAAAATAATAATTTTAAGATTATTCTATAAATAAGCAAGCCTGAAGCTATCACTTCCACTAGACCCAGCCTGTAGGATGGAGGACGGAATTGCACTTAATGTATCTTCGGGAAACTGGGATCATCAGGTGCAATTAGGAAGAACTGGGACTAGAGAGGGGAAGAAATGATGGATAGGTGCCCCGCATGCAAAAATGAGGTTAATAACAGGAAAATATACTTGTAAGTAAAAATATACTGGGTACTGACATCACTTATTTTCTTTTTTCATTGTGTGTCTGAATCATGTTTCTCTTCCTTCTGGACACTGTCGGCTTGCCTTCCTTTTAGCCTCTTTGTGGAAATTTAAATGGAAAAAAGTTTTAAAACCTCGCTGTTACTCTAGTTTTGTGCAATTATTATTATTATTATTATTATTATTATTATTATTATTATTATTATTATTATCATCCATCTCTCTCTCACACACACACACCTTTAGAGCTTGCTTAAATGTCATTGACCCAAGACATGCGATGTTTGCTGGACCAACAGCAAATAAACAACAAAGACTTCTCATATTTTCTCTGGTCTACGCTACTTTGACAGAAGATCGAGAAGGACTATTTGTTATTCGGTTCTTCACCAGCCGTTGTCTTCTCGTGCTGGCGATTTTTGTGTGAGGAATATACCGGAGGTCAAAGGAGGGAGGAAATTACAGTGTTAGGCTTAATATTCCTCAGGTCCTGCTCCAGACTACGAGAGCTGTTTAGTGTGGTGCAGCAAACACTGTGGGGGCAGATCAAAGGGATGTTAACCAAAAATACACCCACACCGTTCATTACCTGGTGATTTTTTTTAAATATTAAAACCGCCAACACAGGCAAGAACACAGTACACTACTCGATGTTTGTGGGAGTGGTGTACCAATGAAGAAAGATCAAAGAAGGCAAGAAACCTGTTTGCTTAGTTTTACGAGACTTCGTTTTTCTGGAAACTGTTTTATTTGATCGATCTTAGAGACTAGATGCCAACTGTGTCTCGGATGTCATAAAAAGGGTCCACGTTATGAAAAAAGCCTTGATTTACAACATTGTCTTCCAAAATAGGGAGAAATCACGAACATAATGGCAAGCGGCGGTTTGATCGTATAATAAATAATACAAGATGGACCATATGAAACTGTCGCGAAAAGGTAGGCAAACCAGAGATTGTGAGGAAAGCAACAACGAAAAAAAGAAAGAAAGAAAAAACAAACAAACAAGGAAGCTATATCTCCACAAATACACTACCCAAACCTTTGTAAGCAAATCCAGACGCTCTGACATTATAGAAGCAGACCCGAAAAGACCAGAATATTTATTCCCTGTCAAAGAATGGCTGCCTGCTTTGGGGGAACGGAGATTGCCTGAATGAACGTTTAGCGACATTGTCTCGTAGAGGTATAAGAAGCCGAAAATTTATGGGAACCTTTAGTTCCCTGTCGGTTCTACTCTCTTTACCCAATGGTTTGTTTCAACTTTCACCCTCTTTTATATACTAAATATAAAATTTTTATGTTTATCGTTCCACAAATTGTAGGAAAAGACATACGTCATCATTTCAACAAGAATTAATTTTTAAAAATATTTTGTGCTAAAAAAATAAGTTTGGATGTTTTTGCAAGTCTTGAGAGCGATGACACACCCACACACACCATCTACGAAGTCATCTGAGTCCCAACAAGTGAAATGGTGCGATGGCTTCTCCTCCAGGTCACTGGGTTCAGTGTCGTCTCTCATCAGCCAGGGTGTAATTTCATTACGTGAATCCGTGAGGAGACTCACCCCAGAGAGAAATGGGTTAAAATCTATGTTCGCCTACTTTCCCTCGCTAATCCCCTTTAGGACAAAGTTTTTACCTTTATTTTTATTAATTCCTCTGCGATTATTTTTCTGCCACTCAAGAGGATGTAAAACAATATTCACCTGGACAGGTATTGTAGACTGGAGTCGGCACAAATTCGCCGAGTGCTTTTATGTCAGAAAACCACTCTACACCAGTTATCAAGTGCACAAAACACTGTTATATTTAGGACTAATAATGAAAAGTAGGCGTATGTTAAAAAATATCTCCCCTCTGTGAGTAGGGGTAATATTCGAGAACACAGAGTAATCTCAGAACAGAAGAATGTCAGGAGAGATTTGAATCGCTGTATCGTGTATCGTTGGAAAAAAAATTAATGTCGTCTGAGGATGATTAACACGAGAGCTTTGCGTGTTTGCAAAATATAGAATCTACACTCTAGTTATCATTTTTATTAGCAACTGCTCGTTAAAATCCTAAATATGATTCAAATTAAAGAAGTAAGTAATCAGGAAAGCCTATTAACACGACCTGCTACTTATCTCGGTTTTCCGTTTCAGGAAGTACCGTTCGTAGTAATCAGATGAGAGTGGTCTTGTAAAATATCGGGTTCTATGAGGCAGTAATGGCAGGACATGTTTTTAAAACCATTTTCGGTGAGTATGTAAGAGGAAGAGTCATGGAGACTACTATAAACATACAGATTATAGAAGTCTGGGGCTGTAATGTAGGTGCTTGGAATTTCACTCGCTCTTATACAAATGTAGACAGAGGATTTACACGCACGCACACAAGCAAACACACTTATAAACGAAGATTGGAAGGTTATTCTAGCTCGCAAGCTGCACTCACACACACACACACACATGCTTCTATGCATCTAAAGTCCAGGTCCTCTTGCAGTCCGAGTTTGTGGGCAACGGTAGTAGAATGAGAAAGCCCAGATAAATCATTGCTGGAGAAATACGATAGATTTATTACGAGCGAAGAAGGGGTCTTAGGAAAAATATTATACCCAGAAGTCGAAAATTGTCACCCACACTGCCGCAAAATGAAAAAAGCATCCGATGCCAGCAGACTCCGAAAGAAACAGACGAAAACCGGGATCCGGGTCAGACAAGGTCGGCAAGAGTGATGAGCGTGGAGTGCATGAGAAACATGTGGATTGTCGGGAGGGGAGATGGGGTGAAGAGGGAAGAAGAGAGAGATGAGTGTGGCTGCAGGCGACGAGAAGGGGACAGAAGCAAATATCCTATCAAAGACCATAAAACTAGCTCAGACAAAACCTACGACGATACGACAATCCGACGACTATGAATGGATTCAGGGAAAATGTTTCTCATTGCTTTATTAGTTCTGATTGATCTTCTCTAATCGTCACTTTGCACCTTACCTCTATTTGTTTTTTTTATTGAGTACCAGCGAGCAGAGCAGAGAAAAATCGAAAAGACTTCATGAAAAGAGTTGGAGAATAGAGGTTGAGGATTTAATGTTCTGTCTCCTGTCTGACCACAGCTGGACAGATTTGTGTCCTACCTTGCTTGCAAATGTTCCAAGCTTTCCATGACACTGTAATTCTGTTGTAAACTGATAATCATCAGACGATTAATAAAAACTTCTCTATGCTTACAAACAAGATGTACAGAAAGCAATAATTAAAATATTAAGATTCAAATATACAACAAAAGTATCTTTAGAAGCTTATCAGATTATTTCAAACACTGATAGACCATCTTCAAGGCAAAAGTCTTATATTTAAAGACCTAATAAGGTACTAGGATCAGAGAATGGGATTATTTTATATCCCTACCAAGGGGAAGGAGCCAAGACCCTATGGCGCCAGGAAAGAAGTGCGGCTTTCTTGCAACAGGTGGCATGTCGCAGATATTCTTTCGCGTTTATCCTTAATTTTTTTAAACTTTTCATTAACTGCATTCATTCTTCATATACATATTTCTTACTTTTTTGTCTCTTCTTCCGTGTATGTATGAATGCTGTGTAAGACGAGCCTACATAAAGATGGAACAATTATTTTTTTAATGGTAATTAAAAATCGGTGACAGGAGACTGCAAGGTCGTTGTCTATCTCCTTCCTCTGAAACATTTTTCTACAGTTCACAGAGAAGTGTTACATGATGCTTGGAAGAAAATCGCGTGAGGAAATAAAGATATTATTAATCCCCTCATCTCCTCTCTCACTCCCGCACATCTCCGTTTCGTTTCAACTATGTCTTGTCCTTCCGGTGCGACTGCCTCTTTCATGACGATGTCATCTGCGATACTTTCTTTTCACTGCCTCTTTCGTGCACTCTCCTGCAGCTTCTCTAAAGGATGCAATCCATCAGCTAAGCTCATAAGCTGACCTGTCCCACCAATGCCTTAGCCCATCACACTCCACGCTGCCTGACCTCGTGACCCGCCTCCTGGGGTAATAAAGCACTGCCCTGACCCCAGCCTCCCAAACTTCAGGCTCTTGGGCAGTGTGGTGATCCTTTCTTCACTCCCACATCACCAGACCATTGCTGCTGTGTCCTAACTCTGACATGCAATGGCTAGTTGTCATGTACAGCTCGGTATAAAATATAAAATATAGCCTTTTCTGCATCTCATCCTGTTTGATGTTGCATTTCGTGTGTCCAGATTCCAGTCAACAACAGTTATTTATTGAAATTTGATTTCCTTCTCACAACTTCGCACTAGTTTTCATTTGAGTTTAATATAAAAAAAATAGAATTGGAAATAATGAAGTATTTTTTTAGTGTTAGATTTCAGTCTGCTATTTTTTATTTCAGTATTGTCGGCATAAAAGTCTGGAAATTTTGTAATGTCAGTAAAGTTATATATTTTTTTTAAATGATTGTTATAGAAACAAGATATTTTGTAACAAAATTTTGTAAAGTATTTTAAGTTTGTGAACTCTCAGGTTACACAAACTGTCTTTTTACACACACACTCTCTATTTTTGTCAGGGATGTTGTATCTGAAGTGTACTCCACTCATCATCTTATTCTCAACAACTAAGTTGCTCAAGATGTACACCTGGTTATGGAAAGCTCATCTTAACATAAATCAAAAATCACAAACTAAAGGAAGGGTAGGAGAGACCTCACTAGCCTGAATATGCCATCATTTCTAAACCTGCTTCCTGTGAGAATATGACTCATCTGTCTTTTACTTCACTAAACTGATTTAATTCGATCTGTCTTCCTTGGCCAGTCTGCCCCATCAGCCTCAGCCAGTGCATCTCTAATTTTGTCATTTTGTGATCAGTTTTAATATTTTGTCTCTGGTGTTACTAGTCAAGCGGGCGATGCCCCTAAAAGAGAAAACTTGGAAGACTTGTTATGAGTTGCAGGAATCAAGAATCTACGGGAACATCCTTTCAAAGGCAAGTGGAAGACTGACAATAATATTTAAAAATTTGCAAATACTCTTTCCCTACGGTAACATGATGCGGGGGTGAGTATACATTAGATGAAGACGTTTTTCACATCAGAATGTTGAATGATATTAGACGAAAGTTGTTAGATAAGAGAAAAAAAAAACTGATAATGTCGCATCAAACCGTCCGATCTTGTTTGTCAATCAAACCCTGCACTCACTGACACGCAAAAGTAGCCGGGGTCAAGGGTGAAGAGCGCAAGGGGAGAAAACCAATCATCTAGCATGTTCTGCTGTCCCTTTCCTTTAGACCTGCCAGATCTTGCTGCCAGACTGAATTAGTCTGGAAGCCATAGAGAAAAGAATGTATGCCAATGAATTCCATGACAAAGCCGGGGCACCAGGCAACTAAACTCAATTTTTTTAAATACAAAAAGCCAAAGAATAAGGATTGTGTGTTTCCCTTCTATCTCAGCCTTTTATTGCCGAACCTACCAAGCTAAGACTTCTTCACCGAGCCTTTTGAACCTACTAGCATGGAAATATTCGAAAGACTAGTCAACTGGAAAAAGGTCGTCACGAATGTCTTCGAAGTCCCTAAAAATGTGTAGAGAGATTAAAAACATAAAACATAAACTTCACCTTTCTCAAAGATTTTTTTAAGGATTTTTTATTGGCTCACCTTTCACGTGACCAAAACTATTTTTTTAAGGATCCTCGTCCCATGAACACGCAAGTCTAGGATTTATTCTATAGCGAAAGAATTGAATTACATATATTTAAAATGAATTGGACAGCAACTTCTCAACATAATATGGTTTTACTATATTCAGTTTTACTGAAATTTTTTTCTCTCTGTAGTTATATAATTCATTTATAATTATCGAACGAATTACATAGCTGTAGGACGCATTCTATAATGATAAAAGGAAAGGACAAAAATATAAAAAATTCCCCCTAAGATTCCTTTGCTCTAGTCAAGCTCCCTGTTCCCTCAAACGCTTTTATACCCGTGTATAAACCTCCAAAGTATTAATCGTAGATAAATGCCTTCTAATGTGCTAATGAACTTACGATAAGCCTCCAAAAAAAATTGTCCAATTTGTATATTTGTGGACATTGGCAAGCTAATAATGGCTTTGATTGTACACAAGTGCACGCGCATGTTCTGAACTCCCCCGGGTAACCTGCATGTCCCAAGCCCGGATGTAGGAGGAGGGTTGGGCGTGGGGCTAGCAACCCCACCCTGTAAAACAACCATGCTACAACCTTTCTCAAAGATTCATTACTAGAGGTGTTAAAAAGCCATTCGACAAAAAAAGTAATTGCATTTTAAGGCGTTCCAGCTGATTGGTCACCAGCGGGGCTGTTGATAAAAAGACGAGTGTCACGCACCAGTGGATGGGTGAAGGTGAGGCTGCCATGTAATTCGCGGAAAAATCTCGTGAGAATTCGTTGCTCTGAACAAAGTGTGTTTTGTGAAGGGAGTATGCCGGTGCTAGGACAACACAATCTGAACGATTTCTAAATTCCTTAGAGAAGCTAGGATGGCAAGTGCAGATTTCCTAACGACCCGATAAGCCAGGAATCTCTAGTGCTTACTTTGTCCTGCAAATCTCACTGGAATGGAACCCGAACTCATTGACAGTA
>SRHC01000323.1:316029-353146 GCA_004794325.1 Pomacea maculata
GGGCTAGCAACCCCACCCTGTAAAACAACCATGCTACAACCTTTCTCAAATATTCATTACTAGAGGTGTTAAAAAGCCATTCGACAAAAAAAGTAATTGCATTTTAAGGCGTTCCAGCTGATTGATCACCAGCGGGGCTGCTGATAAAAAGACGAGTGTCACGCACCAGTGGATGGGTGAAGGTGAGGCTGCCATGTAATTCGCGGCAAATCTCGTGAGAATTCGTTGCTCTGAACAAAGTGTGTTTTGTGGAGGGAGTATGCCGGTGCTAGGACAACACAATCTGAACGATTTCTAAATTCCTGAGAGAAGCTAGGATGGCAAGTGCAGATTTCCTAACGACCCGATAAGCCAGGAATCTCTAGTGCTTACTTTGTCCTGCAAATCTCACTGGAATGGAACCCGAACTCATTGACAGTAGCCCTATCAACGGCTGGCTGACGATGGAAACAAAGTCAATATAATCCCAATCCTTACAACAAAACATTTATGCTTTGTGTCTACAAATTTATTTATTTATTTATTTATTTTGATGGATTTTGATTTTTGATTATTTTGATTCTTACATCCCACCATATAACAGGAATTCAAATATTAATCAGTAATTTACCTGTGTTGTGTTTAGCAAGATTATATTTATAGATTACTTTGAAAGCTATAAATATCATGTCTGGGGAGAAAAAAATTGATATGTGTGCAATCTAAGCAAATTTTTTTCTTCTGTATAAACACATAAAGGAAATAATGTTACAATTTTGCGTGAGTGCGCTCCATACCGGATGCTGTCTCTGACATTGCCCCATATTATCTTTTGTTATGTGTTCTTTAATTTTCTGACTTTATGGGATTCATGCTGTGCTAGTCTGCTCCGGTAGATATTCTTGTGAAGTATGGTTCAAACCTTGCACTTTTTGGAGAGAAAATAACCTTTGTCAAATTAAGTATGATGAGGTTCCGTTAAGTGTGTCTCTGGATTCTAAATTCGATCCACACATCTTTTATAAAAAGATTTTATTGCTCTTAAATAAGGAATTCTGTCTTCTTGCCTGCATTATCAGAAAAAATAAAGAAAATAAACAAACACAAAGCAAAATCCTGTAAAATTTAAATTAGCAATCATTGCTTTCAGTCTTTCGTAGCTCTCAGAAAATCTGTGTTCTTTTTGGTTGGACATCAATCTGTTTAAGCAACTTCATAGTTAAGGATTACTTGAAAACAAAATAGAAAATTTCAGTAAAAATAAGTTTAAGTCTTGTGTTTCTCCATCAAAGAAACAGACTGTAATATGTATTTTTAAAAGACTAAAAATGAGTAAACCCATCATTTGTAAGTTGAATGCAGATGGCCTCCACAAAGAAGCCTCCTGGTGAAAACTTAAGGTACAACTTTAATAAGTAACCGCTTTTAGAGAAAAAAGTTTTAAAAACCATTTTAAAATTGCTGCAGTGAACCAGTCTAAAATCTTCTTGTTTCCGTTTTATCTATATAGCAAAGTCGTGAAAAAAATTCTGAAGCATTGGAGCATAAAAAGGACCGTTCTCATAGTCTTCACCGAATTTTCTAGTCCGTTGCGTGGTTCCTAGCTGTAAATGCGTGTATCTGCTATTTCATTTCCTGTGGACATTCTTCACACAAAGAAAATAGTTTACGAGCTCCGCTCACGAAAAGTGGAGGCGCAATCAATATCTTTTTGATTTTATTCCATTTGAATTTCTTTTCCATCTTTCGCTGTTCCGGACCTTGACCGCCATCTTGAGCATAATTTGTCTTTCTTTTGTTGTTGTTCTTCCTTTTCTTGGTCTTCATTTCTTTATTCCTAGTCATTTCTTCCTCTCCGTGTTTTACACACGAAAGCATATTTCTTCTGATTTTGCTTCCTTTCCTTCGTCTAATTCTTTCAGTTCTTCAAATATTCCACTCGAGCCAATTCATTGCTAAGCGATACAATCAACTAAGTTATATTTAGGGGGAAACATACTTAAATAGGCACTAGAAATAAAACGACTAAAACTCCAGCTTGAATACAATCATTTAAACTTCCTTCCAAGTCACACTGTTCACATAACATCTCTCTCTTGTAAGGTCCTAGAACGTGAGACTAAAAATCAGAAAATAATCAGTGCAGGCATGATTGCCTTTATTCTTCCACTGAATATACTCCCTCCATTTCTTTGACATTTTTATCCTTCCGTTGCTTTGAAATCCCAACCCTTCTGAAATCTTTCGTTGGCAGACGACACATGAGGGAATCTCTAAGTCCTGTCAGATGAACTTCAAGCAGAAAGACATTTATCTAGCTACAGCACGCTTCAGCAACTTCCCCGAAACTTTTATAGCACTTGTTGTCTTGTCCTCCTCTCTCCTAACTACGTCTTCTTTCCTCAAAAAAAAAAAAAAAAAAAAAAAAGAAAAGAAAAAGAAAGAAAGAAAAAGAAGCAGGCAAGAGAAAACTATACCTAATTGAGTTTCGTGGCGTTTTTGTGTCTGGGAATGAGGACTCAGACTATGAGAATTAAAGATGACATCAAAGAAGTAATGAAATCAACAACAGATAAACATACTCAAACATTTGTACATCCTTGTAATCGACTCCCATCGTCCTGACGATCTCAGAAATAAATATAGTGCAATTAATCATGAACCCATCCCAACTCTCTAATCATTTTATAAGTGTTTCTTATCACACTTTTCTTGAGTTATTTATTCCAAGTACAAATGACTGTCAGTTTTATCTTCTTTACTACATCGAGATTTAACTTTGCCATCGGGAATTCGCATGTTCAGAGATAGATAAACACCCCTCACACTATGTTATGTATTTAGTGAGAAACTAACTTAATTGTCGATTCTGGCTGTCCTCCAAGCAAAACCGTTTGTTAAGCGCCTCAGTAGATGCTAGAAGGAAGGAATTTTACAATCCACTCAAAGCAAGTCGTTTTGTGTCCATGCGTGCGTGTGTTCCAAACGTTCAGGGGAAAAAATCAAGTCTGTAGTCACGAAATAAAAAATAAGTTCTGGCTTGGCAATAAAAGAAGAATAAAACAGAATTAGATAGATGTCGTCGGGGTATGTTTGGAAGTTGGATGCTTTTATCACTGATTACAAAAAATAAATAAATAAAATAAATAAATAAAATAAAATAAAATAAAAAAGTTGGAGGGGGCCCACCGAGCCATCAAGACCTTTTCATTCACTAGCATCATCTCGCCCACCTCCTCGGTCCCATGGAAGGGACAAAGAAAGCCTGGAGCAGTGCTGTGTAGTAACCCAGCTTCCGCTTCACCATTCATTCCAGCAGTTAACCTTTCACCTTTAAAATAAAGCAGTTTCACGACTGCCTGGATGCCTGGGGACCGCATTTACACCGAATAATGACTTTCACATAAATGGAATTGCGAGTCCAAACGGTCGTCTCCCTTAAACTTTATTTTTTTTAGGCAGTCATTTTGAATGGAATGTCTTCATTTCACTAATTAGACTACCTGCACGACAGATATAACTTGACCTTTTAACTATATCTTCGGAACTATCTTGGCGATAAAAGTTTTTCCTTTCTTTTCTGTTACGAACGATCAAAGTCAGGATGAAACAGTTAAAAAGACAATTTCTTTACAGAAACTTTTTTATTTTAACCAAGTTCAAAGATCACGATATCTGTGACATATATATAAATTCAATTTCTTACACAGAGGTTTCGATATTTAACATGCAATAGACTTCTTATGGTGTTCAAGTTTTAATTAAAACAGGCTTGAACTCAGTCTTCCTTAAATTGTGTTTACCAGGCTCTCTCTCGAGTTCTTTACTTTTCTTTTTTTTTTTTCTTTTGCTATCATGTTTAGTTCTCTTAAGGCAGGCCCCAACAATAACTGTTTATGGCGCACAATTAATAAAAAGAAATCTGCAAAACTTTTTTTCGTATCATCTCTCTAAGCAGAATGTGGTCTGTGTCCTTGGAAACTTTGATAGTTTCAAGTTGCCTCGATTCCGACCTCGGTATCGTAAAATTTCTCGTTCTCACTCCTTCCTTTTCTTTGTCTCTTGTAGGATCTCGCCAAGCGCGAGACGTGTTGATGTGTCTGCGCAATAATCGTTCAACGTTTCAGAAGCCCGTGTAGTTCTTTCCCCTCTTCGGGATTGTCTCCCCACTTTGACTTCTCTCCCTATCGTGTTTCTTTAATCTATTTCTCTTGTTTTATAGACTAGAACGTCCTTGGCTATCATTAAATATTATGTAATATTATCGATTATATTGACATAAGGTGTTTGTTTTTCTGTTCCAGGTTATCTTCAGCTGCAGAGTAAACTGATCGTTTGACTTGATAATGTATAGTTTCCTTATATAGTCAAAGTTGAACTCCAAATCCTTTGACCTCGATGATGATCGGATTATGATAATGAGGATGATGAGAAAGATGGAGAGACGCCTAGCCTAGCCAGCAACTAAGGCAAAGCAGCCAGCCCTGTAAACGGATGCCACACACAGAGAAAGAACAGCGTGGCTGAGACGAGAGCTGAACCTAGGACAACCAACCCGTAGACGTTGTTCCACCGGACCGCCCTGACGACAAAAAGATGAGGAGAGGAGATTGATGGTGATGATGATGAAGATGAAGATGATGATGATGATGATGATGATGCCATTAACTTGAGTGAGTCACTCTGTATGTATATGCGTATCAATACAGATCATATTACAGATGTAATCCTATCCACCACCAACCCCCACCCTTCTCAGAAAAAAAGAGTGGGTTAAGAAAAAAAATCAACAACAACAACTAAACAAAATGGAGTTTGAAAGTTTTGAAATGACACGCTACAGATGCCTCTTGTGTGTGATTAATGTGTCATGAGATCGGACAGATCAAAGAGGCAGTTTATTTCCTTCCCGCACATTACATTCCGAATTGATGTTTCGCCATAAAAGGATGCACTTTATCCTCCAAATTAAACATGACAATTTTCAGCAAGAAATATGCGCACCCTTTCATAATACCCTGCCCCACCTCCACAAAATGTTGGCTTTATATGTCGATGGCATATGAAGGGAAACTAGGAGAACTTGTTTAGTTTGCCAAAGCCAACCGGCTACATGTTTCGGGTGAGTTTTCGAGCCTCCAATCACGTGACCTGTCGTCTTCACAAAGCATCTCTTTCCGTCTCCAATGTCGACCTGCTTGAGACTCTCTTCAGTTTCCAAGAATACTGATTTCTGTTGTATGTGTTTATGCCGAAGCGTGATTAATAAATCCTAGTCTACTAGCTTTGTTTCCAGCCTCCTGTCGGTCACTTTCTGAACAAATAAAAACTCGATGTGGACCTTCCCTAGGCAGTCCGCCATTTTCTAAGCACTACGGTCACGATTTTCAAACACTCTTGATATTTCCTTTTATTTATTCACGGTGTTGTTGCGAAAGCCACCAACCGACTTCATGGCCTGTAAGTCTAGGATATTCTCCAAAATGCTGGGTGATAGAATGGCTCTCTGTCTATTTCGATCATCGAATCACGCACTCACATAATAAAAAAGCGAGGAAAACGTCGATGACTTTTGACCTTTGCACAAAAGCTCGTGAACACTTCCTGCAGTTTGTGAACCAACTCCACTGAACAACTCTGACATGTCCTTCAAACTTGCGAACATTGCCTGTGGAAACGGTGCCAAAAGCTTTTGAGATTTTGAACTGTGAAATAATATAGACTCGATGTGACTGCTGTCTGGGCAGCCAGTTCATTGGTAATATTTACCTAGTGAAGTTGACATAACCGTTAATTAGTCGTTTTTGAATATGCATGGAAGCAGTTTTGATTCCCTCCCCTCCCTCTTTCATGGTGGCGCCGGTTTGTTTGGAATGGCTTCGTAGTAGATTCTTCCCTGAAAGTGATGTCTCGCTTTCTCATCATTTTTATCTTTCTCTCTCTTTCTCTCTCTTTCTCTCTCTCTTTCTCTCTCTTTCTCTCTGTGTGCAAACAGATTTGCTCCCACTTGTATTCATGAATCTTTGTAAGTTTTTCTACTTGTTTTATTCTTCTTTCACCCTGATCAGCAAGTACTCAATTTATATTAAAGCTTATCGAGCTTTGTCCATCACAGAGTTTGTCAGTCACAAGATAAACGCCAGATGCGACCTGGACACTGAAGATCAAGGTCCATCGCAAGCCCCAATTATTTTCAATTCTTTTCATTGTAAATAGCATTTAAATTTGCGCCACGAACTACAGGACAGAAGGAATCAAAAAGCATATTCAATTAATAAAATCTCTACATTGGAAACCTGCATCAAACACGCCTGAGTTATCCCTTTATGTTGCGCATGAGTTATCCCCCTACTTATTCCCCTTCTGCTACCTTCCGTTTCAATATGGTGGGTTGTGGCGGAAGGGGATGTAGGGCTGTTGGAAGGAGAGAAGGAATGTGTGGGCTGGAAGCAGAGGAAGGAAAGAATAGGAAGGCAGAGGAAGTAAGGAGGCGCAAGAGGCCATTTTGTGAGATCACGTGGTGACAGTCGGTCTCCAGGCGTTCTGCGACCCCCTAATAAAGGAAGCCTGACAAATGTCGGTGAAAACGCTGGGCCTGTTCGTCTTTTTTTATTTAGAGGAGTTGATGGGTTTGGGGAGTGCAAGCTTTCGTCTTTAAACGGAAACAGAAGGCAAGACAACCCCGAGAGATCTTCACCTACTCACCTAAATAGACGTTCAGACAGACATATATAGTAGGTCTCTCTACAGAAAGAGAGTTCTATACAAGCAAAATTAAATGAAGAAGGTAGGGCATGAAACAACGCATTTATCTATACCTCCGTACACACATACATATGCTTCCCGTAACATACGCAGCGACATCTGACAGGTGCGTTCGAGTTGGTTCGAGACCCGTATTTTCCTAGTCGATCCAGCTGTGGAATAGGAACTTAGAGGGTTAAGGAAGTTGTGAGGTGAGTAGACCTCACTAAGTAGGCCCGAAATAAGTGAGGTGTTTAACATCCATGCAGACATTGAAATGGGGAAGAAGCGAGTTGTAGATCCGTAAAGACACACACCGCAGGAAGTCAGGAAGACAGACGCAAAGAAAAGAATGAGAATGCATTGGATGGTGACTAATCCACGTGACAGGACGTTTGGAGCCAGGAAGATTACCAAAGAGACAAAAAAGACATCTGATCAACGAGGTCATTACCAGAAAATGCCACTGGGGCGGGTAAAGGGGAAAAAACAGCCTCTACAACTTAAACCTCTGTCTGATTTTCATTTTCTGAAATATTTGTGGAATCTCTTCGTACTGCACGAGAAACTCGCGTTTGTAAGACCGCACGTGCTCACAGTATTCCGTAATGAAATCATTTTACGGTTTGCCATTGTGTTTACACGTAACGAAATCGCTTCAAGGTGTATTTTTATGTTCACACATCATATGCACAAATCCCTGTGAGGAGTTTCACGAGAGCTGACACGCAACACAAACAGGAGAATAATAGCATGCTGGTTAGCAACAAGGGTAATGAGGGGTAAAGCAACCCCTCCTCCAGAAATTATTTTAAGTGGTTTAAAAAATGTTTACGCGTTTTCTGTAAATGAATCAAGAAATGGACTGAATGGTGAAGATTGATTCATTTTGAAAGTGCTCTGATGTTTTTTTCGAGATAAACTATTTTACATAATGGTTTGTGCCAGAAAGTCCTGGTTTGGTAATGAACATTAGTTTCTAATCAAGGTGATGTTCCCCTTTGTTAGACATTTGTTGCTAAAATCGCGGTTCATAACTAGCCATTCCAACAACCATTGGCAACAGGGACTTTGTAGACTATACTTTTAACGCAATGATCGTGCTTGAGTCGAATTTGCTTTGAATTGGAGAAGCTGCAAGACTTGAAAGTTTTGGGAATCTTCAATGCTTAAGTTCCAGGTAAATTTGCCACCCTACACCTGGTCAGGTGTGATGTGGGCACCTTCCCTGGAAACATGAAAGAGTTACTACTTTCAAAGGCCGAATAGGTGCTTGATCTTTGAGTCCAAAAGAAAGACCTGAACAAAGAGAGAAAGATCAACCCCGGAGCAGCTACTACATTAAAAAATGTGAACAGTTACATCGGAAAGGAGAAGAGGGCAACTAAGGTAAACCGGGTCGAGCAATGCTGTAACACAGACCAGGTAATGGCACAGGTTGACATTATAAAGGCATATCAGCTACTAGAGATTCTTACCAAGACAGGTCAACACAAAGCTTCAGCCATTGAAAAGCCATCTTTGCACAGAAAGTACTGATGTAATAACCCGCTTGAAACATTGAAAAGACTTTTACTATTTCTACATAGACATACCTTAAGGTCCTCCTAATAGGCTAGAACCAGCGTACCAGTTGACTTAATTCTACGGGAAGAGGTCGAGACAGCTGTTTGTATTTAAAGGAAGAGGAGTCACCTCATGTCCCAGCTGAAATGAGCATGCGAAGGTAGGAAGGAAGCAGCAAAGGCCCCTACCGCTTGATGTCACAGAAACTGGGAATGTGAAGAATGTCCCAGTCAATGGGCGCAATCACTGGCCATACACCTTCCAAAGAAGGGAAACAGCAAACAGTGCCAAACCTTCCAAACCGCAAGGCAAATAAATCCCACAAGTAAAGCGATGCTGAAAGTAATCCAGACTAGGATCAACACCACTGCCAAGGAACTGGTATTAGAAGAATAGGTTAGCTTCAGAACGGGAAGGAACACACTTAAATGGACCTTCAAGAGCCGCATTCTGATACAAAACATCTAAAACACCAAAGAGATCACAACCACATCTTCCCTGACACTGAAAAGGCATTTGATAGAGTCTTGTAAGAGGGACTTTAGTATGTGATGCAAAAATTTAACATCGAAGACGGCCTCGTTCACACCATTGACGTGCTATACAAGAACTCCATCAAGAACCAACGGAAGGACTTCTTCCAGACAGCAACCGGTATGCCTTCCCCCCATCACCTGTTCTGTTCAACAAATTCTTGAAAAACATCATGGGAGATATCTTTTACAATTTTCAATACTCCCGTTGTCATCGATAACATATTTCTCATAGTATTAAACTACCTTACGAAATTTTCCTCTTCTGCTTTGCTAGAAATGCAAACTTGATCATCAATTTTGTTTTCATCCCAGATTATATTTAGAATCAAAAATCACAAATTACTCGCTTCATTTTCCTCTCCCTGAGCACGGAGGGAAACTTACTACGAGGTAATTACAATCCTAAATGGCTTTCACGTCCCATGAGGACGTGGTGGCCATTTTGATTCTACGTGACGCACATGCAAACAATTTTTACCTGCATAGTGATAGCAAAGAGTTCTTCCGATTAAACTACTTCATAATTTTTTCTTATAATTTTGTTTTGACTTGCACGCCTGTTTAATTATCTGTCTGTTGATACCATGCTCTCATTTGTTACATTGCTATTTTTAGACAGGAGAGGGATGATGATCGTGGCTGAGGTTGCAGTTGCAAAACAGAAGAAAGTGGGAATTAAACACTCCGATTTTCTAAAATATAAAAAAGATAATACCCTGACAGTACAAAAATAATGACATTGTATTTTGAAATCTTTCTTTAGTTTAAGTAAATTAGAATCATACGTTGTTAGAATTCCATTAGCTTGTCTTTCCACTTTACGTGCATTGATGTTACTGGTAATACGTGGCTTCCATTAAATTGTCATATTTTTATACTTTTTGAGTAATTGCCAACATTAAGAGTTATAAAATGAGTACAGATAACAAACAAAAATAAAATAATCACAGAACAGTGCAGGAAAAAAATAGCAGCGTCTTCCTGTGTTTCGGAATCTTTTAATTGGGAGATAAAAACTCGGTTGAAGAGTGGCTAGACTGGTTTGATGACAGGCGAAATATAGAAAGATAAAAAAACGTGAGCAGACGACAGCGACGATTCTACCCGAGCTACAGAAAAAGAGATGAAAGAGTCTGCAGAGGCAAAAAATGCTTAACAAGTGAAAGGAGATAAATAAAACTAGACGATAACTGGGATAAAAACAGAAGCACGCCCATCAAACAAGAAGATTCGAGAAAGAAAAAATACAGGATGCTAAGCACTGTAGACTAAGAGGGGAACGGGACAAGAGACATTAAGGGAAAACAGGGGACAATAAAAGCAGCTTTTGCAAGTTTTTTTCTTTCTTCTTCCTTCTCCATTGCAAAGAATCATAAACTTGTATCTTGCCTACATCAGTTGCAACCCACCTTCACAATCTTACATTGCGGTGTGTTTAGAAGGTCAAGTGAAAAGGATTTCAGATAATTTTATTTAAAATTGTGTTTGAAATAACGGTTCAGGAATGAGGCGGGTGAGCAATGAACTCCACAGGTACTGCTGGGTGCATCCCTTCCAGACATTAAAGCAGTTTCTGTACAAACATTCCCTTTCTTCTTTCAACCTGCACTTTTATTGCATCTGGGGAAGTTACAGTTAGACCGCCTTTGAACATGGATTGGTCAGACGAAAGCTACAACTTTTTCAAGAGATTTTTTTTCCGCTCAGAGTTTGTTTCCCACAAACGGTTCCCCATCCTGGATGAAGGTTTGTTGTTCTCAGGTAAACACGGTTTGTTGTTCTCAGATAAACATCCACTTGAAAATGTCGCTGCTCAGAGCGGTGATTGCTCTTTAAAATGCTGCATGGAAGCAAGCTGGGAGAATAATTCAGAACAATCACAGAAAGCAACAGACAATCACAAAATAAACAAAACCTCGTCATTCAGTGAAAAAATACAGCCTCGGGGTGCTTACATCTTCTGTTGTAAGAGAGCGCAGAATATATTTCTCGGATTCAGAAACGGACGAAGCAAATTATTGTTCATGGAAAAAAGTAACAAAAGGAAGTATAAATAAAGAGAAAGGAAATTATAATTTAATTAAAACATCGCAACAATTATTCAGCTAGGACAAGAAACTAGATTCATCGGTGGTAACTGGGACGAGTGAAACAATATTTAGGAATAATTTTCATGTCAAATTAAGACATAAAAATATTGCTAACATCTTGTCACAAAGAAGATAAAAGAACAGTATCAGTATCGGCATGGGTCTTGGAAATCTTTGAACTGTAAAATTGTTTACATGATAGATAAAATTTTGCTTTAAAAAATACAAACATTGAATTCACCACTCTTTTTAATTAGTAAAGTAATCTGGGTTCTGCGGTGCTTTTTTTTTCACCAAACATCAGAGAGCAGTGACTATCAAAATTCTCAGAAATCTTTGGGTTTCTTTTAACTCGCAGGGAACAGCCGCCTTGCAGACATTCAAGGATCGGTAGAAGGATCCAGAATGCGTGTGGCGTTGAGGGCGGTTTACACACCTGTGTGCACGTGCTTGCAATGCATGCTGGCTGCACAGGCACGTGCCATGTGCAGCATCAACAATGCCAGGCTCTGGAAGCGACTTTTACAGCAACGAAATGAGTCTGTAGATGACTTGTCAGAATTGCCGAGCCCAAGTCCCCCAATCTTTGGAGCTGTGCAACCATGGAAAAAAACAAAACAAAAGAAAACAAAACAAACAAAACACTAACCTGCACCGCCAAATCCAAGAGAAATAATAGTTTGTGCAGGCAAGTGCTTGGCGAAATCCTGTTTGGAGAAAGTGCAGAGTTCTTAACTTTAACTGCGTGGAGTCTTAGCTAATGGGTCGTTTCTCTCGAGGGGAGTTTTTTTTAAAAAGACATAGAATGAAGATAAGAAGACTGTTGGTGTGTGGGCTTAGCGATTAACTATGTCATGATGATCTAGAAGCCTCGTAAACAAGTGTTACATCTTGAGAAATAAAATACACTCGTTCATCGAAGGCGAAATCCGAACCAGGTATGCTCTGGTTTTGTTTTTGTTTGTTTACCTTCTCGTCACCTGCTTCACCTAAAACTTGAGATCGACCACGCAAAGTTCACTTCTAGAAGCTGGTTTAATAAAAAGAATAGTCTAATGCACAAAATGTAGAAAATGATAGTGCATGTTGTTGAGACTATTAGGTGCTTTATGTGTTTTATTAGTAGTTATGGTTGTCTTGCCATGTTGTACGACGAGTGTCAGCGCTGCCATCAACGCCAGCATCCACAGCAGCGAAAAAAGCAGTGGCACAGGTGGCGCCAGCTGCAACAGGAAGGCTAATAATGACAAAGATACCTTTTGACAGTCTCTGTGGACAAGAATGAAAAGTGAAAATATCACTTCAGTGGGTGTGAATATCTGTTACAGACCAACACGAGAACTGAGAGAAAATCGGTGAAAACAAAGTATCACAGAACTTATTCTGGTGGTATTTTATGACGAAAAGGCACGAGAAATATTTTATTAATGTTTTTCTCTTAATCACACCTGGAGTTGTCGAAAGAACAGGAAGTGAAATATTTCTTAAAATAGTGTCGTGTGCATGAGCTGAATTCGAGGAGGAAAGATGCAATCCTTGATAAAAGAAAACAGACCAGGACACGATGTGTTGTTGCTAAATGTTCTCTTCGATGCTCAAAGGACGTTTGTACTTATTTTGAAATTCATAAAGCTACAAACCCCAGCGGATTAAATTTTTTCAGAGATCTATATATATCTGTATATACACATGCAGCTAAATGAGAGAGAAATAAGTTTTTACATGGATTAATATCAGATTTTTATAATGATATTTTACATTTTAATAGGCTTTAATGATATCGATCATTTCCATTTTTATCATCTTTACATCTGAAGCTCGAAAAATGCGACTATTTTCAGGAGAACCTAAAAAGATAATCTGCGAATCATAACGGTAATCTTGAATATGTAGAACTCGGTCAAATATCGAAAGGGTTTCAACTCCACAAATTGTCAATTTGCTAAATGTTACCACGATATTATTCTAACATGTAATAATGCTAAAATTCTACAATGTTATAATTCTCTCCTGACCACCCTTTACAGCAATCATCAAATACTTTGATAAGGTCTATATCCTTTTTATGGGGATTTCTGTCTCCAAGTGAGTGCTGATCATCTAATGAACAAAGTCTCTCTTACTTTTGCCGAAACTCACTCCGAGTAGGGCATAACAATAAAAAAAAGTTTCAGGTAACACCAGAGACTAAAATTTCGCATAATAGTGAAGAAACCTATTTGCTGGTCTGGAGGGGAAATGAGAAGAACCGCGATGAGTTGGCAGTAAAAGACTCAATCGAACGATAAGCCATTGAGGCTAAAGGCCAAGGCCATCATAGCATCACAACTTTCTCCCGGCCTCTCGCCCCCAGTCCAATCAAAGCGAAAATAAATCGCGAAGTTAAGAGATCAAATATGCCCCCGAAATATTTTCAAACAGGCATTCGTGAAAACTAATTTTCCCCTCTCAAGGCAGCGTCAAGTCAAATGAAGCCCACGCGAGGCGTTCGCTCCCCGATGACAGTTTGATTGGAAAGGTCAACAACATAAAACCCCAATATTTCGTGATGGCGGAATATCCAGGCCCCAGCCACGCCAGCGGATATGCGAGCCTAAGAAATGAACTTCAGGGAAGATAAGGAGGGACACACACTTCAGCGGATGGGGAGGAGGAATGAATGAGAAGTACGGACCTGCTCCTTGACCCAGATACCAAACATATTTAGGATCATGATTCTTTGCTGACTTTAAATTTGGACATTCACTACTTCCTGTCTGTCGTGGTCGGTTGGGTTATAGGTTCAAGGTCTGCACGGGCTGAATTTTTTTTTCTCTGCGTAACTGAGAGGTTGCTTTCTTTTTTTTATGGAATTATACTATTACCTATGATTGTGTAATCCTTAACTTTAACCTAGTTTATAACCGTTCATTTTCTTTGCTGAATCGTTCTGCCAAAGCAAAAAACCTACACCTAAATCAACCCGAGCACTGTCATGTACAAATGTCGAATTAGGACATCAAAAATAAATGCTTCACACACACAACAAGCTTTTAATAACAAGAAGAAACAAATAAAAAATCAGAACATGTATACCAAAGAAAAACTATCCGATTGAACTCGAATCAGCATTCTTCCAATTAAAAAAATGCTTTGCCCACTAAGCTGTAGACACTTCAGACAGACACCTCAACATTTAATCTATTTTAAAACTTCTAATTGTAAAAAGACAAACTAATAAACAGTCTGCACAAGCGTGACAAAACTTCTTGGGAAAAATACATGTGTTCTGGATCCAGTTGCACAACACATTTTAAATTTTAAACACGTTTAGGTCTTAAATCTACTTGGATAATTCGTTATATAAAATTTCAAAATTTAATAATTTTTATGTAACTAAATTTGTTGTAAAAAAAAAGAGAAAACTGCATACTTCAGAATGTCGGTTCTGTCAGCACATTTTTTTGTATTCGCGAGTGCAGCGCATTTAAATGGAATAGGAACAATTTTTGAAACTTTTTTTCTAAATTAACTTCTTTAGAACAGTTTTAGGTTTTAGAGACATGCTGTGCAACTAGCCCCTGGTCTGCAAGTAGTCAGCACTAATTTAATCCATCACAGTTCAAAAGCTTTCTAAAGTATTTGTTCACTTACTTGAATTTGCTTTTTTAAGAAATGCGTGGGTCTCTTAACCGTAGACTTGATACGATAAAATGAATGCAATGTATTTTAATTATTTTTGGCAAAAGGTAAATACTCTGAATTCTTCTGTATCAAAACTTGTGAATCTCTCAATCTCTTCGTGATAGAGATTTCTAGAAAGCTTATACCCAGAAAGCGTTCTAGAAGCCATTAATGCGACAATCATTAAAGTTGTTTTCCTTATTTTAAATACTAAATCGATTCGTAGTAACACGTGTGATCCCCTAGCTAAAGACTGGATAAAGTACATTCTAGGTAAAAAGCTCGAACCTAACAAAACTAATTCATTAAAAAATAAAAGTAAATGCCGACAAATATATTAAAGCAAAGTTCGGTAAAGTCTCCCACGTACTTGCCATCTACCCTTTCAAAATATTTTTTAATAATTGTCAGGAGATTATTTTGAGCTCAGGTAATTCAAATCGCGTAAACATACTGAAATATCTCTAACAAGATCTTTGTAATTATAGCTCGACTTTAATGGAAAGGTAATCCACATGCTCAGTTCATGTCGATCCAGGAAGTTTCTTTAAAGTTCGATGTATTCAGAGAAAAATAAAACTATAAAATATTGCACTAGCCTAAAGAGAGCACAGCAATACACCAGATTTCAAAGATCAAGGACTCATACGCCCACAAATAAAGTGGGGAATTGTTGTTTACATTGAGCCAGCAACTAAGGTTATATCAGGACAAAGCAGTCAGCTCTGTCAACAGTTGCCACAGGCAGAGAAAGAAGCGCGTGCACGAGGTGAGATCTGAACCAAGGACAACCAATCCTCAGTAGATTGGTGAGAAGCAGTAACCCATCCCTACACAAAGATGTGACCATTGATATTGACCTAAAAGCACTTACATGGTTTCTCCATTGCCGTTTTGATGTTCTGGAATTTTTGCTAGTCATTCTGCTTAACTTTGGTTTACCACGTGAGCAGAAGATAACGGGTGATCACAGTCTTGTTTATTACCCTCTTCTAGAAAACATGCTCTTGTCTTGATGGTTTCCTTTACTCTGGCAGCAAGACCGACTCAATCAATACAAAGTCCATTTTCTTGATTTCGTTTTGCCCCGTAAACGAAATACAATAAGGGGTCTGTCCATTTTATAGCTCCTTCCACTGACTTGCAAGTCTTCGCCGCCCCTACTGTCAGTGTCTTCCCACGCTTTCCACTCTTCTTTGCGGTTTTAGAATGTAACAAAGTGTTAGACTGCTTGATTTTATTGCCGCCATTCTTTGCACTGTATCTTCGAACTGGTCCAAAAGCAGTCACGTGGGTCAGGACAGAAATGGCAGGAAGGAAACACCATGACACTAAAGCTATCTGAGAAAGTAAAGGGATACGAACTTTACTACATTCCCGGCGTACCTCTCTCTACAGTTTTGGTTGTGAGGAAATAGTAGAGAAGGCTTTTTCAATAACATTCCTTTATTCAAAGTCAACAGCTTTGTAAACAAATATTTGCACGAGGGTCTCCGTGTGTAACCTGGGTACAAGGGGAGGGTATGCGACAAGCACGCTCTCACATGTACACACATTGACCACACGAGCGCACAGACCATTATCCACCTTTGACCAGATTTCATTTTACTTGTGTCAATATTATCTCTTGCCCACTGTTAATTAATTACCAAGCTACTACAGGATTGCTTGACTTTGCACTTGTTTTAACTCCGACACCTTGATGTCTCGAGATACTCGGTTGGTCCATGTTTCATAACGACTACATTCAAGACTTCAGAACCGAAGAGGTTTGGCATCAAATCATTCTCATCCTCCACCGTTCTGTAGCTTTTTTTAACGAAACAAGCTCATGCGAACTGTAAATAATTAAGACAGATACATCATATTCTCATGTATATATTGGGAATTTGTTCAACACAGAGTACATTCCAAAAAAATGTTTTGATGATTCGTCTTTATGTCCTCTATCCTCCTCTATGCATCAAACGATCTTTTGTGGAAGATAAAGCCTCACGTACTGTGTGACCAGCGGGAGAGAGAGATGAACGACCTAGAGTGGAAATGTTTCGTCCTATATCGTCGCTACAGACAGGACACAAAAGAACTCATCTCTCCAGCTCCTGATTAAGGCCCTTCTGAACACAGTTGCTTCCCTTGCTATTAATTTCTGCGAGTTGTCGAGGTGTTGGCCGGTATCCCTTGAACTTTATTAATTACTTGGATGGAAGGGGAAAGCATGAATGTGCACGTGTGTGCGTGTACGACAACTTCCGATTGTTTCCAGAACTTTAAGTGTTAAACGGTAATTTAAAGGCGTACTGTAAACTAAAAGATGTTTCCTCCCGACACACTTTTCTGTAACTGAAACACCCTTTTCCTTTTCTGAATGTGTTTTGGAGTATCAGACTATCCGAACAGTGGTCCTCATATATCCTAATAGGTCTTCACTGAGTTCGAAAGACATACAAACAGAAATGATGGTAACCTCATCGTGCTTACTAACCCAGAAAAAAGCCAAACTCACTAAACTTATTAGAAATAGTAGGGAACCATATACACTTTTAGATGGTAACATGACCACATACCTACAGATGTATTCAATGCTGTCATTTCTTTAAAATCAAAATCCTTTTTTGAATATGTGTGGGTCAAGCCCGAGTACATGACTTTGCCATTATATTCTGAGTACTGAACAAGAGACTACCGGTCAGTAAATAAAGCAAAATATCGCCTTTTCTTTCAAGTTGTGTCGGGATGAGCACAAGTATCTCCTAGCTAGGTCAACCTTTCTGTGTCCAATTCTTGTCTTGCTCCAGTCAAATGGAATCTGTGTGTTGCTGGTGAATACACAAACAGATTGAAAGGAAGGAGACAAGATAAACATGTAAATGATCGATTCTTGTCCTGGCTCATCACCAGACAATGATATTCCTAGGACGTTCCCTGAATTTCCGGCAGGGGTGAGGTAAACACCATCAGTCACAGTCGCAAGCTTGCCTTACTGTGGGACAATTTTGATTTCGTGACGATTCGTTGTTACTCAAAAAGAAGGAAAAATACGAGCAATGCACGTGCAACTGTGACCTGCAACATCCACTCAGACTGACGCCGCTGGTCATACAAACCTGCCTACGGTGGGTGAGCAATATCAGGCATCTGTTAGTACTTTCCCGCTTCATTTTCGCAAAGATTTACTTTTTCTAAAATTTGGAGTGCCCCTTTAAGAAGGACCAGACGAGTCAGGGAATCGTTTACATCCTTTCGCACAGTGACCTCTCAACCCCATCCGACTCTTTTCTCCTCCACATCCTGACTGACTGGCTGTATATCATTGTACGTCCATTGGCAGACCGATGGCCGACTCGTCCTCATCGATCTTCTTTCCTGGACGTTCCCAAGTGGTACATTAATACCTTACCACTTATTTTGAATAATAATAATAATAATATGATGATGATGATGATGATGATGATGATGATGAGGAGGAGGAGGAGGAGGGGGAGGAGAGGTAACACTACATCCACTACTCACAGTGATAGGCACATCAAAATAAAGACAAACATCAAGACTCGTGAAAGAAAAAAAACTAGACAAGTAGACAAGCCAGGGGCAAAAGGATGTTACTCTCAGATTTACAGACTGAAACAAAGAGAATAAACAGTAAAAAGGAAACAGTATCAAGACATAAATATTGTACAGACATGATATAGAGGGGACATTGTCAGAACGAGGTGCTTTGAAAGGAACCAAATTCAGTAAATTACTTTTTCTTGCTTGCTTCCTAGCGTGGACAAGTGGGTTCTGCCTACAGGTCGTTGCCCCTGAAGCCGTTAAAGCAATGGGATCACTAGCTTTACATTTCATTAATTATCATTACCTGATTTTTTATACCAACGACAAATCTCAAGACTTTTATACTGAGTTTTTATAATGAAAATTTTCTACATAATTTCCTCTGAACTCAGTCACCTAAATGTTGCATCTCAGTCAACTTTGTCGATCACGATGGAATCATGAAAAATACAAAATAAAATTCAAACGAAAGGAAAGGGAGACCAAAAAAAAAATTTATCAAATCAAAGATGAAAGGTCTGATTGATGATGAACATCGCATTGTGCACCTGTTGAACTGTTCATGGCTGTCATGAAATGTAGAATTCCAATTCGACAGCCAGCAGACATTCAGATTAATAATATAAATGGTAAGAATTGAAATTCCGTCGCAAAGGTTAAAAATAATAATACAGAAAATCACTCACTGTGAAAGTCGTCTACATTCTTGTCCATACACACCCGTATCCCCAACACCCTCATCATACAATAGACAACCGCACACACTCAGTAATAAGAATAAGGCTTCACTCTCTGAGAACATAAATAAAGAAGCAGTTCAAATACATCATTCACTGATAAAGGTGAATTCCTGTACATTATCAGTGAAGCATGAAAAGTGCGAACCTTTTTTTTAACCAAAGGTTTCTAATTTTAAAAGTAGATTTCTGTTTCAAGTAGTGGATTGACAAAAAATTCCTACATTTGCGACAAGAAATGTTTTCGCAAATGAGCATGTGGACTCGACGTGCAATAAATGCTAACAATAAAAATACTTTCTTAAGGAAAAAGGAAGAAAAAATAAAATAGAAATAAAAAGAACAAAAGAAGAAGACTTTTCGATTTTACCGCCTTGCTCCACTTTCTCGCAAATCTTGAAGAGTTGTTCCAGCTTGGGTCTACTTTTTTTTAAATTATTTTTTAATTCTCCAAAGCAGATGAAGGACCTGACATACAGTTGGCCAAGTCTGGCATGAACTAACAACCGCTGACTTGAACTAACAAAGTCTGATTTGAACTAACAAACAGTTTGGCATGAACTAACAATTTCTGACATTAGCTAAAGAACTTTGTCATGAAATAACAATTTATAAGCAAAGCTTATGCATGGAGTTTGTAATACTGACAAATTCATAGAGTTGGGGAAGTGATGGAGAAAGAGATTGAGACGAAGGTTAGAGATTAAGTTAGCACAAACATAGCCGTGAGATAAAAAAAAAATGTGATCAGAAAATATTACAAATGTGGACTGAACGGAACTCCATCTGAAAATACATCTCAATATGATAAAAGACAAAAATTATGTAGTGAGAACTATTTATGTTCTGGAATCTCACATCAGTACCACAAATGTCGGGATTTTTAAGAATATTTTGTTCACTGATGGAGTGACTCCCTTACACACTGGGATTGTAATCATGAAGGAAGAGCAGGTGGTCGCTCCGGGACAAGCAAGGACAAGCATTTTGTAAACACGACTATAAGAAGTGTCCAGACTGTAAACATCACTACCTTAATTTGCCCACATGATCTCTTCCACTGCTTTATAACTTGCGGCGTCCAGGGTAGATATTTATTATTTTTAATATTTTTTTAATGCGAGAAATATCTTACATTGAAACCTATTAAGAACAAATTAATATTCCTTTTTTAAAACGCTGTCTGTCAAGACCAAGAAAAACTGCCTTCCATTGCGATCCTCATCCCTTAAGACTGAGTAGACAAATCGAGCGAATATTTCTGTGAATTCCGGACATGGCAGGCGTCGGAAAGGCTACCCGTCCAACACCGCCATCTGTTTGCCAGGCTCCCCGCAAGGGGCGTGACCTGCGTGACCTGTGAACCCTGCGTCCAGCAGGATGTCGGTCAGACATGTCGTCAAAATGCCAATCATGTTGCGAGCCCAGGTATGGGGATGGCAGCTAGGTGTTGATATTATCTTGGACTGCTATGTATTCATTTGTTTTGTGCCATGACCTGAGGCCAGAAAACTTTCTGTGATCGATTCTCATAAATGCCAGCAAGACAGTTGCTAGTGAAAGTCGAGGAGAAAAAAAAACATGAAGAGTGGACGACATCTCTCAGGTCGGAGAGATATTGGCAATGGCATTATCCTTGTCCACAAATTAGACGATTATGAATTGAAGATTGCTCAGTTTCTAGGTGCCCCTTACATATCTGAAACAATATTGCTGAGGACTCGATTCTACGTGTTCGAATCTTGAACTATATTTCATTGCTGAAGGCTATCTTTCCAGTAAATATGTTGAGTATGAATTCAGAATCTGTGAACGTAGTAATAACTATGTATATTTAAATATTCATATCCTAATGGTCAATGATCACATAGATGTGATCAACATATGAAACTATCGGCAAGCGCAGTCTGGGGCCCGAATCACGAAGGAAAGGTAGCCTTATCTCAGGGTTAGCTACGGAGCAGTAGCGTTGATCAGGTTTAGGAGGTGAGCTGATAACCTAACGGTTCTCGTCTTGCCTACGATCAGCAGTTGTGACTACAGCGGCCATGCTTGACTGGTGCTGAGGTAAAATAAATCCTACTTTATAACTACTGGAACCTTTCGTACTGGCAGGAGCACATCCTTACTTCTCAGTCCTGAACTATAGACAGACTTTCATACCTAGTAGAGGATTTCGGGCAGAGTATCGAATACTGCAGCATCATCACTTTCGAGCAATCTTTTAGCCAACCTGTAATGCTGGAACCTCATCCGTCAACTTAAAAAAATTTTTTCGTATTTAATCTTATATACAGTTTGATATTGCATCCACCTTCTGTTTCAAATGGTTGAGCTATGTAACAGTTAAAAATTATATTAGCACGTTTTGGTTTTTTTTTCTGTTTGTTACGCATAGAATGTCAGAACACATACATACTTTTATTTGTTTTCAAAAGGATTTAGTTACTGAGTAATTCCGGAGCAACTCGTGTTTCGTGCTTAGCACCCTTCCCCTAAGTAATAACAATTCGAGATGACGACCATTCTAATCTCATTTGGGAAACGACATTCTCGTTCTCTCAAAGTAGACCTGACAGGGCCACAATTTAATTTGAAAAAAAGCTCACGTGATTTTGCTCTAGACTGATTCCTCTCTAAATCGAATCGTTACTCAGTCATTTGGTCTCTCAACTATTGGATGCGATTGTCTAGAGATGTTCAGGTGAGCATGACTGTTAGCACCAGTGCACTGGCTCGCGAAACTTCTGCAAAAATCTCTCGCGCTGGAGAGAAAAGTTGGCACCACACCTACCTAGTAGTCACCGACACTTGCGTAGTAACAACAGCCTAGTCCTCTAGACCATATTGTCCTCAATAACAACAGCCTAGTCCTCTAGACCATGTTGTCCCTATGTGTTGTTGGTTGTGTACCTGTTTCATGTGCTAACAACCAGAGCCTTCAGTGACGATACTATAGTCTGTACTTAGAAAGACTAGGCTATTTCAAGGAGATGTAACAGAAAATACAGAAGATACTCAACGAAAGCACAAGATGGACCCAACAGTGCGATGAAGTAATAAGAACTGTAGCACAGGACCAAGGTTCATGTTCAAGATTCATCAGATAAAGCACTCAACAGATATTTTATAGCAGTCAAAGGCTTTGCATGCCATCGAGCAATACAAATTTCTTGCACTTCCGAAGACAGAAAAAGCTGTTCTGGTGGATGTATCGAATGGCAAGAAAGCTCCTACTAGAACCGTTATGTCCTCTGAGTCATGCTGGACACAACGGAGCATTCTTAGTTTCTTTTTGTGGGGGATGTTGCGCAAAAGAATAAAATATAGGGTATATCTTTCTCAATCTTTCTTTTTCTTCATTCTTTTATCCTTCTCTCTTGTCAGTGCTTCTTTCCTCGCGCAACATATGACCGCCGGCCCTTATCTGCTGTGGATGCTGCAGGGGCGAAATGCAGGAATAAAATCAGTCTGGAGGCTCATTCAGACCATGGCCGCAATTTGATACTCAGCTTGTAACGAAGCTGGTGGATCGTTCCTCAGTTAGGGAACGGTGTGGACAATGTGCATCGCAAACGATAGTTTACCTCCTTCACCCTCGCACCCTGCCTACCCTCTTCCAAACCTCCCTCATTCGTTTACCCGGTATTCTCTGTACAGGTCGAAAGTGAATTGAAAGATGCGGACCATCTTGCAAATAGAGAATCACGATTCTCCCTCTCACCACCACTACCTCAGAGGCTGTTACACTAATGTGCCTCCAGAATACACGTCAGCTAACGAGAAGTCTCAACTGCAAACCTAATTTAAATATCCGCACCCTCAGGCGGAGAGAAATCTGTGATTAGAGAAGCCCTGCGGGAGGCATGTGCAAGTACTTCTGCATGTCATCAACAAAATGGCATCGTGCAGTTTATTTTCTTCCTATTTACTTCTTCCTTCTCCATCTTTCATCTGTTGGTGGCAGGGAGAGGGTCTTGGGTAAGCGTATGTGTGTGTTCAATTTTGAAATAATAAGAATTTCCCCAAGGGCTTCAAATAAATAAAATTAGTGATGTGAGTTGTACTTAAAAAAAAAGAATAACTGCAAAGGATTGATTGGGTTTCTGTCTCATTTTACCGAATTCAGCATATCTTAAACATATTAAATTCACAACTACTTTAAGGTCTAAAAACTTCCTAGTTGCTACAAATCTTAGAGAAACATGTCCACCACCAGACAGACAAGACTGACAGGCAAGAAAATTCTAAAATTTCTAAAATTTTCCTGAATAATGAATACGGACAATTAAATAAAAGCTGCATGGCTGACCTCAATTCAGACCAGCACAATAAAATGGCGATTGTTTACTTCCTTTCCTACACAAATAAACAAGTTTCGTGAAGTCATGCACGCACAGCACTTTATTATGTTTCTTTTATATCGTCAGGCGAGCTGAGCTTTTCTTATGATGTGTTGGGAAGAGTTCTTAAATGGGCTGCTGCAGTACAGTTGGTCCTCCCCACGGTTTTGTTCTTGGTTTTCTGTGGACATTTTGAAAGTGATGTAGGGAAGCTGTCTTTTTTTTCTTGGGTATGTGTGAGACTGACAAAGTTATGGAGGACTTAACTCGTGCGCTTCTGTAGGAGTAGCCACTCTTAACTCACCGGAACTGCGACTCTTTCTTCATTGTTTATTTAATATTTAATATTTATTCTGTTGTTGTTTCTTGTTGTTTCTTGTTGTTGCTGTTGCTGCTGCTGCTGTTGCTGCTGCTGCTACTGCTGCTGTTGTTGTTATTGTTGTTGTTGTTGTTGTTGTTGTTGTTTACTTCTTCTAGATCGGCTTTACTTTGGCCGCCACATAAGTTCTAAAGACAACCACATCTTCCAAAGAGGTGATGGTCAACCGGAATAGTCGCAAACTCATTGAGTATTTGTGGGTGGTTCGTTCTCATTTCACCCCTGAACACGCCATTTTGTTCTCATTTTGTGTAAAGGATAGAATTCGATCGCTATGATTAATATTCTGCTGCTAACCAACCCGAAGAAGTGCAATTAGACAAAATTCTCTCTGCTCAGAAGAAAACTCAGAGTTTTGACAACGCCTTCAACTTGAGGAACCTGGAAGCAAAAGTAGGGAAATGAGGAGCTGATAATCTAACGGTCTCTTTGTTGCTACCTAACGGTTCCTGAAGTGACGACTAACTAGTATTGCGAGTCCCTAGCAGATTAACAAGCATTGCGGCCAGGACTGAACTGTTGGATTACGGTGAAACCCATGACAGGAAATCGAATCAGGAGTGAATGAATTGTCTTGGAGTAATACGAGTCTCATTTCCTGGGTCGGTTGCCAAGGACAGCGAATATGAAGCACTACTGACGTGCTTGTAAACTTCGAGAAGGATCGGTTATTCTTTTCGGAATGGGAGGTTGTTAGAGTGACAAAAGGGTGTGGGATGGAGGTTGGGGGATGGAGGATCTTTGCATTGGGATGTCTTGCATCGTCTCTGTCGTGTTGGAACGTCTTGTGCTTTCAGCTGAAATTAGTTTCCCTGTCGATGCACGTGCATTAAACGTGACATCAATGCATGCTGGCTCTCTCTCTCTCTTGATGTCGTCCCCATCCCGTTGCCAGCCTCCCTGCGGGCGTGTGGATGTGTGTCAGTGGCATCTCAGTCGAGAAGGACAAAGCACGCTGTGTGTGTACATGTGTGAGTGCGCGCGTGCGATTTCTTTGGACGTGTAAGTTTTTTTATAACGGGACCCTAGCTAGCCTAGAAAGGACATACATTCTATCAGTCGATGAAAATTGGATAAGAACCGATGTAAGCACAGCAATAAATATGTTTAAGCTGGCGTTTTGTTGTCCACCCTAGAGGTACAAAACACAATGCTGACATTTCAAACTTTAATTTCCATTAATATTTTAATTGTTTTAATGTCACACATGAGGTAAGCTAAACTTATTTTGGACTATAATAATTATTTAGGATGAGGACTTTTTAATAATTGTTTTGGTTTGATTTGGAACATATTTTACATTCCTCTTTAACAACTCTTCCTTATCAATAATTTGATTCATGAAATATGGATATTCCTTGTTTTAAAACAATGCTACAAATTTTCAATGAATTTTTATGTCAATCTCAGCTCTACCGATTTTTTTTTTGCTGTTGTTCTTGCTAACTCTGGCGGCAACACGCTTCGCTAACACTAGGGGGCGCCATTGTCTGGTCCAAAACTTTCACGTCACATTAGTCACAGCATTTTTGTTGGTTTTTTTCCATTAGAAAAATTCACGAAAAGAAGGTCGGGTAATTGAATGAAACCAAGGTTGACTGAGATTTTTAAAAATGAATGACATGGTTCCCTATACCCCCTACAGCCGGAAGAATTCAAAACGAAATGTGAGGGATGAAGATGTGCATTGTGCTTGCATAATTCTCTGAAAATGTCAATAAAAAAATGTCTGGGTCACATAAAGTTCGTTTGACATTGGTATGTAGAAAAATATTTTCTTTTCTGTCAGCCCATGCACAACATTGAAAAACCAGACTCCTCCCGGGTGGCTGGAAAGTGGGGGGAACAACTAGTCAAAGACTTTCCACAAATCATTGCACCGTCCGTTTTTAACGGCGGCTTCCTGGTCGCGAGACGTCGCAGCACGCAAACCCCAAGCCCACCAATCGAGTCCCTTTTAGAAGACTGCGCTCCCTTTGTTCCGGATGTAGAAACACGCAATCTCCGGACAGAGGCCATTTCGAGATTTTCAGACTTTTTTTAAAAAAGAAAAAAAAATCTCATGCATAGTAGTACGAACACGAACTGATGTTTTTGCTGGAATGATTTCAGCTATTTTTTGACAATAATCTGTAGATTTACAAACCACCTGATTTTTGTTTGTTTTTTTTTTTTTGACAGGTTCCCATTGGCTTTTTAAGGAACGAATACTTTACGCCTCCTCCTCTTTTGCACTAATTTTTACTCAGATAGGGAATCCCTCATGAATCTTTGCTCACCAGCTAATCCATTTTTTCTCATGTTTATTTTCCTTAGAGAAGTAAAATTTTTTTCTTCTTAATGTACTTTTGTTATTTTTATTTTTTTAATTTTTTTTTATTTTTGCAGCTGTTTTAGCTAGTTTTTGACGATAATCTGTAGATTTACAAACCACCTGGCTTCTTTATTTTCTTGACAGGTTCCCATCGGGTAGATGCTTTCAAGAAACTCGTACTTTACTCTCCCTACTTTTTGGAAGCATTTCTCTTACATACACATCCCCCCAGGAATCTCTGCTCACAAGCTAATCTGTCTTTTTGTGGGTTTGTCTCGCTGTACTCTTCTCTTCTTCATTCAACCATTCAGTCGTTCGTTTGTTTGTTCATTCTTTGTTTCTATCGCTCTTTCTCTTTATTTATTGTCCCTGTTCATTACAAATAAAAGATAACATCTGGTGAGGATGCTTCACGTTTCTGTCTCAGCTTGTTCTACCTGTCATGTTCTACCTGAACTTCAGTTCGAAGGCTCAGAAAGACCATCTGAAATATTACCAGGATTGAAGTGATATTTTCAGGTAATGAAAAATTCGCTTTTTGTTATGCTCTCTATTGTCATAGTTGCTTTGTATGTGGCTTTTTAATTAGTAACGGTCTGATTGTAATGCGAATTTTTTCATAAGTAATCAAGAGAAACCGTTTTGATAAGGACACCGCAAGTTCGAAAGGTGCATCGATGATTAAATAAAGTTCCAGCAATCTCATCGTTTTTAAACCAGATTTCTCTGTTGAATAGAACGCTGAAATACTTATATATTTACATACATTTTATGTTGTTAAAATATTTATACATACTGGAAATATCTCTTTGATTACAAGATGTTAATCTCACAAACAGTCTTCTATCACTTGCTAATTTAAGAAAGTAGCTCAATGCCGCTGAATTTGAAAAGTGGAATGCTGAACTGAAATGAATGAATCTAAAATGTAATAGGGTTAGTCTTAATTCGCACGGCCTGAACTTTGGCCCAGACTGAATCAGAAAAATGTAGTGTGTACCCCAGGCACTTCCATTATATTCTCAGGTTGTCAAGCTAGGTGCTGGACAAGTTCCTGTGCACTTTCCTCCGAGCCCAGAAGATGAGCGAAAGGCTTAGATGACATTCATTAATTGTCTCTGCCAATGATGCCAGAGCAGCATTGCAAAAGATGGCGAGAGTGCTGTCAGAAAAGTCTGCCGGACATCCCTGTGGGCACACCCACGTGTTTTCTCCTCCCACTCACCTCCCCACCAGAGCTCTTCCTCCCTCCACAATCATTATCCTCGCTCGCTCCTTCGCTCTACATTTGGAGCTTCATTTGTACTAGTTACTTCCGAAGTCCGCTCGTTGAAAGTCAGTCTTTTCCTGCATTTTCTTTTGTCAAGACCACTAAATATTCACAGCAATCTATGTATTTCCGTCATCCTTATGTTTTTACAAGTTAACATATGTGTTGCCCTTTTTAATAGTTCGTATGTTTATAACATTTCTTCTTTGCAAAGAACCAAATATACTTCAGTGTTCTCACGCCATCACACTTAAAGAAGAAGAAAAGGTGATGATGAGGAGACGATGATGACGATGACGACGGATGAATGTAAGTCTCGTAGCAGATCTTTTACTTTCCGCCAAATGAAGCCAGTGAGAACTGGATCAAGGGGCAATGAGGGACCAAAAAGAAGTGAATGACGGGGTGACTACTACTAAAGTCTACTAACCACTAAGGACCCTCAGACACGTGAAGAGAAGACCTCAGTCATAAATATCAATGACCGACTTCTCACAGGCGTACTCAACCAATGGACTAAATATTGCAAAGACCTTTCAGCTGAAGACAGACGCTAACATCCTTCAAAGCAGCCAGGCTAAAACCAGAGAATCCGCAGACCTCGCAGTCGTACGAGAAGAGGTCGAAAGAGCGGTACGCAGTCGGAATGGAGGAAAGTCACCTGGCAATGATAACTTCCCTGCTGTGCTGCTCAAGCAGGATGGGAATGAAACAATAAATTCCCTCACTACTCTCTGCTAAAGACTCTGTGACCGCAAAGAATGGATCCATTCACTAGTCAAACCCTATCCAAAAAAAGGAAACAACAAATAGCACAAAAACTACAGAACAATATTCCTAATCAGCAACCTAATTAAAGTCATTCTGAAAGAGATACAGAATTGTATTAACAGCACTGCTGATTAACTGCTAGAAGAACAGACTAGCTTCAGTCCAGATAGGAGCATAGCTAGACAGATCTTTTGAAAGTATCTTCAGCATCAGTGGGTCCTCTAGCACAGCGTCATAGACTTTAAAAAGGCTTTTGAGCCCAAGAGGGACTATCTGATGTGATGCAAAAATTCAACATCTAAGAGTGTCTTTTCCAAGTGATCGAAGCGCTTTATGATAGCTCAATGAGCGCAGCACTGTTGGGGATAAAGAAATGGTAGCTTACTTTCACACAACAGTAGAAACATGTCACAGGTGCACTCTACCACCCGTGCTGTTCAACATCTTCGTAGAACATTATGCGTGTAATCCTCTGCGACCATCACACTTCCATTTACATCGGTAGAAGCTACATTTGCAAAATACGTTTTTCAGAGGACATCGATCTTATAACAGGCACTAACAAAAAAACTGCAAGATCTCACCAATAAACTGACAGTTTGAACGCATATGGAATGAAAATGGTCTGGCGCAGCCATAAGTTACTACTACAAAGTACAGTCTGAACACGTTTCTCGTTGTACTGATCATGATTAAAGAATGGGAAACGTCCTCTCTGCTTGAGATGAGAATCCAGAGCATCCGAGAACAGAAGCCTGAGGAAAGTGGTTTGAATCCCGTACAGAGATGATCAAACTCATGACTTTCTCGTAGGAGACCAGGAACGCCTAGAGTAATAGATGTAACAATCAAGCGACGATGGGACGATGACAGACTGACCGATCAAACTACTGTGATATCGATGTACCGCATCCATGTACCACTAATCCTACCCCAGTGCCGTCTTCGGTCTTTCCTCGGGTACATGTAGTATCTTGTACACGTATTTTGAATTAAACTCTGGAACAGTCGTAACTGCAGCGACTGTCGCCATATACAGGGATTTACATAGACTGACACATCAAGCTCAGGCCTTATATTTACGACAAACGAATCGGCGTGGGATTTCTGGCGACGTGGACAAACGACGGGCCACTGAGCCGCTGGAAGCGCACCCTGGTGGTGAAGCAATCATACTACGACTAGTGTTTTCCACACACACACTTACCCACATCCACACACACACTTACTTGGGTAGACACATGTGAGGTACACTGTCAAACATTCACGCAAAAACATCGAGTGAGCAAAAACACACATGACCACGTGTCTACACCACGCACGCATGCGCACACACACACACTTTACCTTTCAAGCGAGATGGCGACGAGAGTCAGCACGCTGGCGAAGACGAAGATTGGGAGGATGTAGGAGATGATGGGACAGAGAAGCGGGTTGGCGAAGATGTTCCACTGACAGGGGCTGGTGTACTCCAGCAACTTGAAGGGCATGACCAGCACGGACACCAGCAAGTCGGAGGCGGCCAGGTTGACGATGTAGTAGTTGGTGACAGTGTGCATGTGGCTGTTCCTCCACACTGTCAGGATGACCAGCGCGTTGCCGCACACGGCCAGGAAGATGACCAGCAAGTAGACCACGCACAGCGCCGTCACCACCCCCGACAGCTGCGTCACATCCGGGTAATCGATCTGGTTGCTGACGTCACAGGGATCGAACGCGGCTGCTGCTGCAGCTGCATCCGTTTCGGTGACGTAGCCAGCTGGCACGGAATCGCCCACCCCTCCCTCGTAGGTGGGCTCTGGAGATGTGGTCATCCAGGCCTGTCTGTCCGGGTGGCTCCATGGAAGGCCGGAGTAATTGAGGAAGAAGATCTCGGTCTTAACGATGCCGTCGTCGGACCCCATACCCATAACGGCTTCCAGTCTCGGTCTGAAACAAAGATTTATCTCCCTTTTAGCTAGTCTTTTTGCAAACAACGAACAGGGAGTCACCTTAGTTATCTCTGGAGACAAAAACACAAATACCCGGGAGACTGCGTGGAAGCGGTGTATAGGCCACCAGCAGAAAATGTGAAGATTTCTTTGAAGAATCTAAGCCTGACATTTCCATAACCAGCTTACTGTCCGGACAAATTTCCAAGCTGGTGTCCCTGCTGGATTTTTGCCCCTAATTTTCATGTAACGTGGAACAGGAGGTACAAATCGTCATCACCTCTGGCTGTCAATCCCTTTTTCTTTCGCACTTCTTTCTTTCATGTTATCATCGTTCTAGTCCAGTCAGCCAAAATGTGAAGTGTACTTGTTTTAACATTTTTGTTAAAGTTTAACCGAGGTTAATTTAATTAAAATGTAATTTGTGAAATGGTACTTAGAAATGGGCAGTGTGGGACATTCTAACAAAGTACACATGACGCGGCCCACGTGTCTGATGGAGTCGTTAGACAGTACCGGCGACTGCACTCAAAGGAAATGCTGGTTGCAATATGTCTCTCAGCATGACCCATCGTTTTTGTCGTTAACGTCGTCTGATGACTTTACGGTGTTGCAATAGCGCAGTGACACGTGACACGAATGATCATCGGTAAAGGTCGGGCACGGGCTTTGCATGTTTAGGTTTCCCCCTTTAAGCAGACGATTTTTTCCAGTTGACTGCTAAAACGAAGGATGAGACTACAAAGCTTTAGGTTTATTCACATTTCAGATTAACTACTAAAACGAGGCATGATACAAGAAAGCTTCCGGTTTCGTCACATTCTTTGGTACGGCTCGCCGAGACTAACAACCGATCACTTCACAAGAGGCTAAGCGTTGGTCTTGGCAGACAGACAGCAGTCCACCTATACACGTCCATGGTCAGATCCTAGTCATGAGCTCAATCGTTCCGTTTCTTCTTGTGCAATAGGATAGTACCGTAGCAGTTCAACTTGACGGGTGATAGAAACAAGAAAAAATAAGACTGGGGTGTCAAAAATTTGACAACCAGTGTACAACTTCTTTTTAGCTGATGTAATCATAAATTAATAAATGCAAAATTTGTAGAGCGCATGCTCACACTCTCAACGAGCATGCTCTAAGCGCTTAAGAACAAGAACGAGACATGGGCAACATACGAGGGACAGAAGAACAAGCAAACAACACATGAACAACAGTACTGATGACCAAAAACAAAAACAAAAAAAATGAAATAAAAATAAAAACAACGCACACGTCTGTGGGGTTACTCTTCCTGGAAAGCATCGTAGTTTTTGAAGTGGGATCACAGTACAAAGCATCAAGGGTATTGAAGTAAACTTTCCAAGAAAGCACGGGCGGAAAAGCCAATCCATTTGGTAGAACAGCTGAAGGAGCAGCAAACCCCAGCGAGTTTTTGAAGTATATGATATTTTAAAAGAGAACTGTTTTACAAAAAGCAAGTTGCTCACGAAATGCTTGCTTGATGTGTTGAAATCGTGTGTCCAGTGAACAAAAAAAGGAGTTGGAGAATATCAGTTTAGTCAGGGAAGTAAGCCGAACAGAGGACATGGAACACGATTTGCTTTAAAAGTTGATGTATAAATGTGAGAATTGTGACTGGTATTCTCTCGTGTTGTATGATAGAATACATGTAACTGAATATACACAGCTGCTTATTTGTATCCGTGTATAACGATGATTTCGATATAACCCAGGAACTGCTTTTGATGGACTCGATGAAAGACGCAAAAATTTGCTTATGAAACTGAAACGATGCATCGAGGAGCTTCCATTGAGGAATCTTGAGAAGTGTCACTACTGGCAGCTCTCCAAGTGGAACCAGCAGGAATAGTAGTCTTCTGACCAGAATTCAGCAAGATGTTCATGAAAGAGATCCAGACTACGAAACCTTTCGTCATTGAATAATACATCAAGAAGAGTTGTGCAAACACGAAATGAATCATGTTGTGAATACTGCAATGCGAATCATGAACTTTATTTGAACACGAGGGCTTAACCACAGGATGCTGATATCGCTGCTGGAGGACTTTGAAGATGATCACAAAGATGTTACCTTTCACACAAATGTCCGGTGGTTAAGATCGGGAAATGTTGTTAAGCAAGTTTGGGAACTTCGAGTAGAAGTAGTTCTGTTTTGAGAAATGAAGAAAAAAATTCTTTCTGCGAACGTTGTGATCTCCAATGGTGTACAGATTTTGCTTTTCTTGTTGACCTCATGACCTTTTGAACAAACTCAGTAAAACTCTTCAGGGTAAGAGAATTCTTGCTCGAAAATTATATTTCGCAGTTGAAGCGTTTGATCTTTCTTCAATCCAAGTGAAGAAATGAAAATGTGAAGTTTCCTACACTGAACTCACTGACAGTTGTCTGTGAAGCAAAAAAAAAAAAAAAACAGCTTAGTGTTGAATGTTCTATGATATAAATTGTTTTACAGTGTAACACAGTGTTGAAGGATTTTGTTTTTTAATACCATTGTCTGGTTCTTCAAGTCGCTAAGTAAGAACCCGTTTCCCAAACGTAAGAGAGTGGACTGAAGGAATGGTGGCAATGTTTGCATCAACGCATGCGTGCGAACAGACTTTTCCGATCTTAAAGCAGAGCAAGTCCGACCTGCGTTCGCGGATGACGGAACAGCGTCCAGCCGCTGTTCTGTCAATTGCTACATCGGAAACGCGGCAAGATTTTGAAACATTCAAACAGCTTCACTTTTCACATTAAATTTGGCAAGGAAGCATATTTTGCATCTCATTTTCAATGTATGAGTTTTGGGTATGTTACCAGTCCGCCGCATAGCTAAGAATTTTAAGACCGGCTAACAAAACCTGTTTTGGTCTGTCTAAAGCCACAGTAAAACAGCGAAGAAAAAAAAAGCAAACTTTTATGAGAAAGTTTGTGATTAGCTTTTTTGTTCTGTACATTATTCAGATATAACGAATGGCTACTAGGACCAAATTTAAAAAACCTTCCAGAAATGACTAGAGACATTGTAAGACGCACATAAAAATACATTGAAATAAATTCTACTTCTCATCCGTCAGCATTTCCAGGGAATGAGTCTGGAATCCAATCACTGCAGCACACTGGTCAGCAGTATCTGCTTTCTTGAACCGAATGACTCCATTAGCAAAGCTATACGTCACAGGATAGTCGATATCTGGACAAAGATGGCTGTTTGGTCTCCGTGATTAAGTCCTGTTTAATGTACTGTTGGGACTGTCAGCTAGAATATGTGTGTCCCTCGTCTTCAGAACAAATGGGAGAATCACTAGCGGGCTCTTGGTCATAATCTTGGGAAGAAATTACAATCTTTTTTCTCTTTGGATGGATGTAGATCAGGATGCCAGTAGATAAACTCAGGCGTGCTATGACAATACTACCAAAGTGTCTCCTTAAGAAAGGTGTGGATACTTTTACTGGCATTTAATAGTCTTGTGGAAATTCTGCGTCCTTAGTGAAGTCCTGAGGGATGTAATGAAAGAGGAGTTAATGGAGACTATTTCACACCTTTTACACGCAATAAACCTTACATATATTAAACCTTACGGATCTGAGACGAAGTAACACGTAGTAAACACGTGACATTAAGATAGACTTAAACGGGTTTACCGTAAGAGTTGGTGTGATCCTCTGTGTTTGTTTCGTAATGTAATAGATTGTTTACTTGTTTAATCTGCTTGGTTTGGCTGTTACAAATATACGACAACGACTGACAGCTGCCTAACATCGCAAGAAGAAAGAAAAATGGAGGCCAGAAAAAACGTGTGACAAAAGGTAAGAATGTGTAACCCTCATTAACATCTGCCAGTGGTCGGCGAGAAAAAACACCGATGCAGTGGGTGTCCGCTGTGCGAAGGGAAACAACCTTTCAGAATTCTGAGACAAACGATATTTTAGAATTACCACACACACACAAAAAAATGTAAGGACGCAAAACCTTTGACATTTTCCCAGGAAAAGCTTCAATTCGATGAGGCAGTTTGACGACTACAGAAGCAATTGTCGAGCAGTTTGCTACAGAACAGACACCTGTTTCACACATTAATTAGCATAATTCAGGTGTGCAGGTTTGTCGAGTAATCTCCTTTGCATGTTTGTGTCTTTGTGTCTCTGTCCGTATGTTTTATGCTTATCTTCTTCGCTTCTCTCTGTTCTTTAATTTAAATGGACATCGTTGATTAATCTGGTTATCTTGATTTGCTAATGTGTGGATTCAATCTCTTAAAGGCCGTGATTTGCATAAGGATGCGCAGTTGCTAGCAGTGCACGTGCACCCACGCATTCATCTGATGGGAGGAGGGATTAGAAGGAGGAAGAGGAGACGGACATCTTCCGACAGCTTCGTTTTCCACTCCAAGTGATCTATTTATAAACAAACGAATAAGCACGAGCGAAGGAAAGACAAGATCAAATAAACTTGAAAGTGTCGAGACTGCCGTTGTGACGTCTTCGGTCATACCACGGGCACAGCTTACGTCACATCCGTGAATAGCAAGCGGCTGACCAACCACAATGTGGCCTTTCAGCTTTCTTTTTCACAAACTTTGGACCACAAAGATGAAGTGCCAAGACCGGCGTTGTGCCGCCATCTTTGAGAGTGCTAAAGACGCTCGCGGGAAGGAGGAAGTATGACACCCCCCAACCTTTTCCTCTCTCCTTCCTTCCACTCATCGAGACCTGGAGGGCAGACAAAGAGCCGGTGAAAACTGGGTGCGTGCTCTCCTTTCGAAGGAGGAAGATGTTTCGAGAAGCTGGCCTACCGCTGACGTCACGGGCTACTTTTGGTATCTATGCCAAGGCCATCGGCATCAACTGGCCAGACCTCTGAAGTGAATTTTGACCGAGATGGTCTGCAGTCTGCCAAGAAATATCTTCACAATTTATGTCTGTGAAAAAAAAAAGCAAACTTCATTTGTCCACACACACACACGACATTGCCTAATATGTCTTTATCTGATTATATAAGGATGACACCAGCGCTTTCTTCGGGTACTGAAGTTTTTCTTTTTTTATTTTTTAATTCGTGTCCGTTAGCTTGGAAAATCGTAGCAAATAAACTCTATCTCTAGCTCGCATGATTAGGTATCTGCGAAGGAAATCGCAAAGAATGTTTAACATGCACTTTCACAACCACTCACTTTCATCGACAGCAAAGTTTCGCAACAGAAGTTAAAATTATTCATATTTTTTTAAGGGCAATAAAAGCTACTGCTTGAGTTTATCCTTACAGGTTTCCCATCGGCCCAATAGCTCTACCACCACTCACATCCCAATCTTTCTCCTTCGCATGTGCATCACGGCGTTCATCGAGTTGTTGATTCAAACTCCATCGACCCGATGTTTTCTGTCTCCAAAATTTCGGTTGCCCTTGACAACGCGCAGCAGTCTGTGAAGACCATTGTAAACAAGACTACAATTAAACAAGTCTTGCTGATCGCAGGACATAATATTTTGTGGACATATTACGACGAGTCCTTTTTTGTTAGCTTATAATCTAGAAAGAAAAGGGCGGCAATGTTCAAACACTTCATTGTTTTCTGTAGTCGCTTTTGTCCACCAGGCTTCTGTCTCTGAGTAATGACAGGAAAGGACTTTGTATAAAGGGCAACGAGAATGTTTTACAGGGCCTTCAATGTTTCTTCCTCTCCGACTGTCCTGGTCACAACAAACTCAGTTTGTAATAATCTTTAGAGCTAATTGCTAAGTTTTACCCGTAAAAAAAAAGAGGTCTGGAAAGTGAAGAACTAGCAATCTAGTTAGTGGAGTGGAGAAGTGGTTCATCGTGACTGGAGTACGGCATGAGACAGGAAGAGTGTTGTCCTTCCCCCATCTTTACCTCTCATTATATAATCAGGTATCTATTTCTGATAATGCAGCTGCTGGGTGAGCAGGGAGAAGTTTTTAGCCAAAGGCCAGTGAAGGTCTCCATCAAGCGACCTTTGGTTCACAATCAAGAGAGAGGTAGTATCAGTGTAGGGAATTTCAACGACCTCTTCAAGCGGGCACACACACACACGCTAGCAAGCACGCACATGCATATTCAGATAAGACTGCATGCATGCATAAATACAAATAAAGATGCGTACATACAGACTAACATTAATACGTGTGTGCATAAAAACGTACACATACACATACAGACCTATATGCGTATGTTTGCTCAATCTCACTAGACTGCCGACAAAAACGGGAAAGGCGAAGTTCTAAGCAAGAAGACAAGAGCCCAAGGGTTATTAATGAGTGGCATGTTGGCACAAAGGTAAACAGGCATGCCTCCCAGTCAGGGCCTCAGCCTCGCACAAACTCACAAGAAACTAATGAATGTTGCTGAAATATTTACACAAGCCTAGGTCTTCGTCCCACAATTAATGCGACCACCAAGGATAAGACTACACTTGTCTTCACACCGTCTTTGAATTCTTGAAAACATGCTAGAAGACCTGTTCTGAATGGCTTCCAGCCAAAAGCGAAAAAAAAATTGCAACCTTCACTGTTTTCAGAACTGCATCTCATTCCCTCTCTCTCTCTGCCGCGCCCTTGTCTGTCGCAATTTTCCCCAACAAATTTCTGTACCGTGAAACTGTGTCTTCCGCCAGTTCTGTCGCACCTTTAGTGTCCCACCAACTCAAAATAAACCCCAGTCTAAATATTAATGATGCTGCGAGCGCTGTAAACACATCCTCTTTCTGTCAAGCCCCTCACAAGCAGCATCGCTGACAGAATAAATATTTGGGTTTACTCTAAAATCTTGTAAGCCTAAGCAGTTATATTCAAGAACGAAGTTTTTTTTTTTTTTTTTTNNNNTTTTTTTTTTGGCCAAAGTAGGTGAAAAAAGATAGATAAATCAGACAAAAATCAACGTATACTTACTTGCTTATGTGATGTTTACTAGTGGTGTCTAAAGCATGAAGGTGAACACTGCCTGCTTGTTCCTGTCCCAAAAAAATTGGGCGCTTTCAGATGGTTGTGGCTGAAGAGGTTCACAAAAATGTTGACCGATTTTCCTACTTTTACTTTGTCCAGTTATGTCTTCCTCAGATGCTGATAAAGTAAGCAAGGGTGAGGACAATCATCAATAATTTGATGAAAAACGATAACTTTTTTTTACTGAAGGTAATACATATTTTGTATCACGGATCTCACCGTTAAATTCGATGAGCTCAAGAAGTGTTAACTCTTCCTAGAATAAAACAAGTTGAA
>SRHC01000323.1:360020-401840 GCA_004794325.1 Pomacea maculata
AAAAAAAAAAAACCTCAACACTGACTCAGCGTCAAGATTTGGAACCAATGCCGACTTGGAGAATGGAGGAAGAAAACTGCTATAATCTCTACCCCATTGTAACAGTTAGCAGTTCATGCATACAAAGCCAAGTAAGTTTTACATCGAAAGAGATCATTTTTGTAACCTCTATTCTTTTTTTCAACAAATACCTCCACCTCGAGAACAAATAACCTCTGCAACCTAAACACACATTATCAACATTTGTCATGTCGCATTGTTTATCTACATCCTGAGGAGAAACACAGTACGAGCTAGTGGTCAGTCCTGAAAGGATTCCGTTGCCATGTTCATTTGGCTTTTTGGAGGAACTGGGTGCAAACCCTCCTGGCGATCTAACGGGCGCTAAGCAGCTTGCGGTCGTTACCATTAGCATTATTATTACGTGCTCAACCTCACGGAAAGCAGAAAAAAAGGAGTGAATAAAGTTTGTCTTGTTTGTTCATTTACGCCGAATCGCCTTGCCTTGTGTGAAAAGCTCCGATGATGCTTGCGTGGTTTCATATTTTGGTCTGCATGGCTGAACACAGATTATTTACAAAGTGCCAGCCAGGGGGGAATAAATAATGTCCATGCCGAGAGGGCCGAAATTTATGCTGCCTTCATTAAACTTTTTGTATGTCGTTTACGCGGGGTTCCAATCCCTAATAGAGAAGGGTGGTGTGATGTACTCGCCTCCACCCTACCCTACTTGCTACCCACCATACTCCCCGGGTGCAGCAGCAATAAATTCCCGAATAGATTCGCAGTGCGCATGCGTCAGTGCGTCAGGGACCTTCCTGTTGTCCTTGTCTTCATTTCAAGGAGTGACCCAGTGGATCGTTTGCCAAAGTCTCCGACGAGACGAGCTGTAAAAATAAATATCGTGGACCTTGATTAGGTGTAAGCTTGTTTATAAAGCGTATGCATCTATCTGTATGTTTATCACAAATAAGTTGAAAATAAATTACTTTGTGTGCTTGCAAATACTGGTTTCTGTATTGTACACCGTTCTTTGAAGGGAAGCTCGTGCTTACGACTAAAAAAAAAAACCAAAACAGATATTTCTATCATCCAAGCAGCAAATACAATCAAATGTGCGCGCGTGATTTACTGTTTGGACGAGTACACAGATAAGAAAAAAAAATTTTTTTCAAACATGTTTTGAAGTGAGCTGCAGTATCTGGTGATGCGAGAGGATGAGAACTTGGTCACGTGCTGTAAATCTGTGCTGTACAAGCATCATTCTTATCATCATCATCTCAATACTGGAAAAATTAATGTGAGATGTTCCAGACTGCAGAGCCAATATAAGAGAGTGCTGTCCCTGAGAATTTGTTGAGACTTGGAATCGTGAAGGGTCATGAGTCAGAGAAGGTGTGAAGAAATCTGGAAGAACATGTTTCTGGAATACAAAGAAGCGGTGAGGTTGATAACATGCACGGTTTTCGAATTCCACACCCGTCAGGCTTAAACATGTAGAAACGTTTTCGCGCATGCGTGCTCGTGTGTGTTTGGTTTTTTTTTTCTGTGAGTGTAAATGAATGATTGAGCAAGTGAGTGATGAATTTGTGAGAATGGTACGTGCGTGCGTGGGGTCGGTAATACAGCTAATTGATGTTTTCTCCGTCCAAAACAATTAGGGCAACTAGTAATTTCATTAAGAACATGCACGGAAAGAATGTGCATATACCCTGCACTAGGAATATCATCGATCACTTTTGATTTATAATTTTAATCTTTCGATGGATACCAGTGGACGAGGTGTTCCTCATCCTTCACAAAAAAACCTAGTCTTCCTTTCTGTTTTCACCTTAACAATCCATTGATTACCGTTACACTTCTCTCTTGTAAAATTATCTTCAACGTGAGGAGAAAACTTATATGGATTTCGAGCCTACCCCCACCTTCTAACAGACCTTGTTCGGAGAAAATTTGAACGTAGCTTAGCATCAAATATGAAGATTTAGGAGTAAACGAAGAGCATTTTGTTCGTGGTAATGGAAGACAGGCGTTAGGGTCGATGAGAAACACTCTTCCGGACATGCGCAGAGTAAGAGTGCAAGTCCATTGACGATATTCTTTGTTGATGAGTAGCATATGGCTGAGACAGACAGAATTTCGGGTGTGTAAACTGAAATGAGAAGACTTTTTCAAAATCTTTTCATGGGGATGAGAAGTATTTTTCAGTTCGGAGCCATTTGTAAAAATGTAGGAACCCACAAAGACATTCAGCCGATCGAGAGCCTTTACAGACCTGTTTCTGTGAATTTCTCAATAAAGTTTATTAAGAATGTTAAAGTTGACATGTTTAAAAGGCAAGATTATGTTAGATGTGAAAGAAAAGAAAGAATTTGCTGAGTGTTTCCCATTTAGTTGGCACGAATTTATGAAGTAAAAGAAAACGTGCTTAAATAGAGAGGTATCACCAACAATTAAGAAGCAAGGACTTCTTTTCTGCTTCAGACAGAGATGGAGGATTCCTTCCACAAGACTAACTTTTTCATGCTGCCAGCGTGGCTAGAGGGTGAGCGCTGTGCAGTCGCTGATGACCTGAAAAATGCAGGACGAGGCTCTGGGGACTAACGCCTTTACACTCCACAGACTCGTTACATCCTCGCAACGACACTTTAATCTCACCTGTCACAGACTTGCATTCTGTGGCATTACAAAACGGTCTCAATATGCAAGCAGCTTTCCTTAATTTATTTTGTTTATTATCAATTAAAAAAGATTTATTGATGGTTTCTGAAAAAAGACGTTAAGGGTTTAATGTGTTATTTGTTACTGTCAATGCTCACTGTTCTTTCTGTTCCCTCCTGCACGATTTAGGAAGAAATACAAGATGCATTTTCCTTCGGAGTGACACGTTTGAGCTGTAAAATTAGTAATTTAATCGTAAAGTGAACAGATGTAACAGATTCATTACCGAAAAATTCTGCAGCGCTTTCATGGTCATTGCTCTCTCTCTCTCGGAAAACACTGAGGAGTATGTAACAGGAGCTGCTGACGAGGGTCAAAAGTGCAACGACCACAAGAACGAAAACAGTCTAGCAGCCTCCCGTCGATCGCACGGAGCTCTCCTCTCCGGTTTCCTCGTGATCGTGACGAGACAAGAACAGCATCCTGACGCTCCATCCTGACAAACAAAGGTCCTCTTAAACCTGAAGAACGGGTCAGTCTGTCGGAAGACGGCTAAAGACTATAGACAGCGGGGAACATTGTGCGATGACCCCATTATTCCCCCAGACTTCACTACCCCCCGAAGAATCTGGGAGCAGCGTATCTTCAATCTAAGTCCAAGCATCACCTCCGCCTCCTCCACCACCCCACCCAAGGCCAACCCTTTTCAAAACGACCGGAAGAGGGTCCGCCGCCATTGTTACGTCGTACGCAGTGTGAAGGTGTCTGCTTGTGGCTGGTCAAGTGACGTCCTTGCATAGTCTCTCGCTTCTGATTCACCTGCTGGTCGGTTGCTGGGTACAGCTTCCGGTATCACGGGAAAAGCGAGCGGATCGATGGCCAGACGATTGGTCAGTCTCCATGAGAGGGAGACAATTTATCAAGCATGCCGAGCAGAAGGCGCGCTCGGGGAGGTCACTCATCGTCGTCTTGCAGATTCTCCGTACACTAGATAAATCACATTCCAGGAAGCTGGAGATAAACAGAGTTTTGTTTTCAAAACAACTTTGAGACATCCCAAATCAGTAAAAACACAAACATCTACCAGTGGACTTGGCGTAAACTTTTACTTAAACTGAGACTGAAATTGTGAAGCTCTTCTTCTTTTTTTTTTAATTAATACAAAATAATCAGTGAGATATACACACACGAATTACAGCAAAATATCTGTATGCTTCAAAGTGTTTTTCAGAAGTGTGGCAGACTCTGAACACAGAAATATTTACATAAATAACATATATGGTTCATATGTCCTTAGCGAGAAAACAATATTCCAAAAAACATGTTAATTAAATTCTACCTACGTGTTACAAAAAAACGGAAAAAGAAGAGGTTCAGGGACGTATTTAAAACACCCAACAGCACTAAATAAAGAATCAAAAATCCGTGTAAACATTCAAAGTTCCATGGATCACCACTAACAAAGTCCAGCCACCTCATCAAATCATTAACTTTGTCCTCAGGTAAACTTTCTATGAGTGTTAGAGATCTCAGTTCCTTTGAGCCTACAGCTACAGACAGGGTCTGTCCCGACATAAAGTCAATCACCATTTATTCAAGTTTACTCCGGTCGGATGACCAGGCGCAAACTCACAAGGGAGGTAATCGAGACTGGGGCGAAGTCACATCACTCCTTGTACTTTCAGTCACGCATGCGTCGAGACATTGGTACATTCTTTCATTGAACTAACTCAAAGCAGATCTGTCGTTACAGGGCCTCTCGAATACAAATAAAACACTCGTTTGCTTTCTTAACCCAGACACTGCTCCAAATACAAGACAGCCACTCCCCTGTACCTCACGTACTAAGAACAGATTCTGTCCCCCTGACGACTAAAGACTTGTTATTTTCGTTCACTGAGCCAGATAATCACTCAAAGTAAGAACAGACAAACAATTGGAGTTTGGTTCTAGAATGGTAAAGACATAACATTTACCAACAGTTTGAGTGCAGGGACTGCAGACGAAACTGTTTCTGGACGGGTACTCACGAAGTACCCGCTGTCTCCGAGGGCTCAAGACGCAGCTCTGCTCATTACTTGAAGACAGCTGCCACAGTGCTCGTGACAAAGCTTTGAATTCCTTTGTATCACACAAATTCCAAAAGACTGAATCGCCTTCTCTAAGACATGGCGTGTTTCAGGATGGACTGCACTCAGTAGGCGCCACCTCAGGGGGTTGAGCGACCTTAGAACTTCTTGGAGCCCCGGCTCTCGGGACCAGCGGGCCATCTTCTCCGCCAACGTAGGTCGCGTAAAAAATAAATACTGTACCTAAACTGTAATAAAAACCAAAAATTAATTATCACATTATCTTTTACTGTTTTTTTTTTAATGTGCTTCAAAAACTTACCGGTAGCATAAAGATGGTTCCTATCAACCAAACAGAAGGTCAACATTTCCAGACTGGACTTGGCAGGCACAATTTCCACTACCCCTCCCCCAACCTTCCACCAACTCGTCGTAACGAATTGGATGCCTTGTTAAGAAGTAAAAAATCTGGAAACCCTTCATAATTTAACCTTTCTAGAATTTTGTAAAAGTTCTCGTCCCTTTGCACTTTCTTGCCCGGCAAGTATCACCCGAGTTGTCGGGAAGTTTAAAGTGTCCACGCGCTGAAGTATATAACTCCTGATTAACTACCTGTTAAGATGATACACCAACACTTTAACTAATTGACAGACAATTTGTGCGACTTCCTTTAAACACTTAGACAGAAAATCAACACATATTTCACTTTAACAGGTGAAGTGCATCAATGCGTTCACACTTAGTGTTCCAGAAACAGATGACCTTAGAGACTCCCAGTCTTAAGAAATCGTGTTATTTTGGACCATAGTGCTTACTGTATCTACTAATCCAGGGATGCCCAACCTACGGCCCGCGGGCCATATCCGGCCCTCGACGCGGTCCCATCCTGCCCGCGAAACTTCTGCCCACAGTGCAGGAAATCGGCATGTTAATAATATAAAAAAAAAAAAAAAAACGAAAAAAAAAAACGAAAAAAGGGAAGAAGTATTTATCACCACGTAGGGGCGTTTCTCCATCTTTTTTTCGATGGACGACCATTTCGATTCAGTGCTCCGACTTGGTGTCTCTACGATGCAGCCGGACATTCAGAAGTTGGTTTCGGGAAAACAACTTCAAATATCCTACTAATTACTACATAATTAATGGTAAGTACAACTTGTTTCTAATAAAAAATGGTATCTGCTCTATTTTTTTTTCTTTTTTTGTATTTTTGCGGTGAAGTGGCCCGCGACACGGCTGTCCGAAATGGATATGGCCCGCAGGCCGAAAAAGGTTGGGCATCACTGTACTAATCTATACAAAATTCGAGGCTCAAAAAATAAATACAAAGTTTATCAGAAAGTCAGAGCCCTTGTTTAGACAAGGATAATTAAGCCAATGATTCCCTGTTTCCACATACAGTACAGACGTCTAGACAGTTCGATGGTCAGATCAGGGAATACGAGTATACTTCACAACGAGTATACTTCACAGATTACCGACGTGTGGTGAGCTCACATTGAACAGGTCAGTCAAAGACTGGCATTCTGCTTATTTTATTCTCATCTTCACCTTATAACTTGCACTTGTTTTGTTTATTATTTTTGTTGATTTTTGGATCTGAGCACACTTTTAAGTATAATCGCCCGCTTATTAATAAAGTTGGTCATTGTCATTATCATTACACAACTAATACACACTTCCATGAACATAGTCTGAAAAGGGTTGTAATATCAAACAGCTTCTGACACTGGCTCTGTAGTCTTCTGATTGAAGATTGAAGAACTAGTCTATCGAATCTATTTATTTATCTATTAAAATAGACTGCGCAGGTAGCTGTTTGAATCATCTGTGTGTCTAGAAGGAGGTTTGCAGTTAAGGAATGCTTGTACAGCTGTAGATACAGTTTAAATGAGTCTTTGACTCACTGAGGCACAAGAAGTGGTTCTATAGGTGTTCACGTGTTTACACAGTCTTACAGTCTGTTTATTCTCTTCCTGCCAAACCTGCTCCCTTCGCCACTCGAAAAGAGTGAAAATCCTGGTGACTCTTCTCCTCACGCTCTCCCACCTGAGCAAAACATCTACACCTTTGATTCCTGGTGTATCTTCTTTTGACATACGACAGTTAAATAAAAAAAAAATAAAACTCAAAGAAATACGGAACGAAACGAAATGTAAAGCAAAGTAAAAAAGCAAACATGGAAAAGAAATAAAACGAAGTAAAAATAAATAAATAAATAAAGTAAATTGAAAAGAAAATGAGTTGAAATTATCACACTCTCACACACACACCTACACACCCTGCACTCTCAAACTCTCAATGATTCTCACTGACACTCACACAAATACACACAAAACACCAGACCACACACACGCACACACAGTACTCCCTGATTCTCATTAGCACTCACACAAACAAATAATTCACTCTCTCACAAACACTTATAATCATTAGCGTTTACATACAGACACACACGCTTACATACCTTAACAAACATTTTCACACACACGCGCATACATACATAACTGATGCTTACATTCACACTCACACAAATTTTCTTTCATTTTCTCTTTCTCGAGCATATACACACATACACACCACACAGACACATACACGCCACAAAAACACATATACACCACACACACGTACACACAGACACAGACATGCATCCCACACATATACAACATACACACCATTCACACATAACATACACGTATACACTCTTTCTCTCTCCTTCCTTCAAACACAGACAGATCCAAGCATCCAACGACCTCAGCCGGTCCACAGGTGTGTAAACACGCGGCCAAACACCTGTCGCTCACCCACCGGGGAAATGCCTTTCACATTCCTTTCCACTCCCTCTCCACCGCAGCATCAGCTACTCAACCTGCGCTTGATGGAGACCAGCCTCCGAGGTAAAAAATGAGGCCACTTTAGCCTCGAGGCTACGGTGTCCCTTCAGAAACTTGGTAGGTGGCGGCGGTGGAGGAGGCGGAGGCGGAGCGGAGGCGGCAATTAGCGCGGCCATCAATTATGAGCTGTAACCCATCGGGAATAACGACTGTCGCGCTAGAACATTTTTCTGCCGTCACAGTTAATGCCCCTACACATATTATTTTCTATTACAGAGATTACCCTGTCCTGACTGGTGCTGCCACCTCTAATACCACTTCCAGTACCCCTTCCCCTCTTTCTCCACAGCAAATGGGTGGTCATGTGGATCTGGGGTAAGCCGTCTGTCAGCAAGACGAGGAGTGTGGATAGAGGGTTCGGATCCCAGGTCAATGTCATTTTTCTGTCGATGTAGCCCTGTTTGTAGTCTCGCTGTTGTCATCACTGTCCTCTCTCGGTGACGGAGATCCAAATGTTGTCAATCATTTCTTTTATCGTCTAACATTCCCCCCTCTGTTAGGTCAGTTGAAGGATGATCAGCTATCAAACCATCTTTTTTTATTCTTTCTTGAATTAAACCCTGCGCTTACGTGGTCGAACACAGAAACCCAGTAAAGAAACTGTTTCGACTTGTAAACATCCGTAAACATGTCATCGTTTGCACGCATGTTTATAAACTACTCCGAGTACAAGAAACGCTCCGATCGGCAGGAGGAGACAAGCGTCGGGCTGTTTTCCTCCCTGCAGCGTTCAGTTTGTTTGTTTTATGCGGCAACAGACTTCAGATCAATGGACAGCCCTGGTTATTCGGCAACTTTTATGAAGGTGGTGGAATCTTTACGCCTCTACAACTGACTGCCCTTCGTAACGAGCACCATTTATGCGTGTGTGCGATAAAATCGCCTCCAATCTGATGTTTGCTAGATTCCTATAAATCACCTGCTATTCCCACCATGTTTGAAGAAGATGCTCCATTTTTTTTAAGCCAGAGCAGAGTTCTTTCTTTTTAAAAATTTTTAAAAATTAGTTTTTCATTTGTTACACGTTTATGTTTCTTATTTAATTGTTTCGTCTGTTTGCCAATCGTTGTCAGGAATTTTTTTGGGAGGGATCTGAGAGGAGGAGGATGTTGTAGGGGAGGCTGATTGCGCAAACGGCATTATCATAGCCAGAGAGAATGAATCATCTCTCCCACCCCAAATGGTTTCTTTGTAGATGACACCAACCACTTGTTCCCCAACGGTCGGCGCTGACGTGTGGGGCCGCAACACTGAATCGCTAACTAATGACGTCCATGGGGGAGATAAATCACGTGACATTCTTCAGACCTGTTCCTATCGCGCCTTTGCCCACACAAGTATCTTACTTAAAAAGTCAAAAATATGAAGAATACTTTGGTTTTGTCAAAATGTTTCAACCTCAACACGCTCTTGTAACACTGATGTCCAGGTAATTGCTACTATTTATTGCAATCAAACAGTGATTATTTTTAAAGTTTAAAATGTTACAAAAAATTTACTCGTGCAAGAACCAGCACATTAAAACTTCTTGGACATATTAACAGCGAGAACTTAAATAAGAACCCGCATATTCAAACTTTGCTGAAGTATTACCTACAGCGAGGTTAACTACACTTTCACACCAAATTTCAAGCTGTTCGTGTATTTGCGAACTCATTTTTGGTCATCGCAAGACTATCCACAGTTCCCATTAAATGATGCTGTTCATCTTCGAATGTATACATTTCCTGGAGAGGAACTGTAAATTCATGACGTTTCAGGACAAGGAGTCTTAAAGAAAAAAATATTCTTGGCATGATCAACCTTATAAATCTTCCATTTGCCAGAGGTTCATTTATCAAGCTCCGGTCATGCATTTCTTTCTGTGGGATTCTCGTATGAATAAACCTTTAAAAAAATATTGTGATCTCTTTACTGTCTTGTAAATTATTCGACTACCTGCTATTTTCAGCCAGACCACAGACAGATTGTTAACTGGTCTGGAAACTTCAATGAATTTAAACAGCATAGTTTTTGTTTGGTTGGTTCTGTTTTCTGTTTGTTTGGGGTTTTTTGTTTTGTTTTGTTTTGTTTTGTTTTTGTTTGTTTGTTGTTCTTTTTTCTTTTTTTTTTTTTTTTTTTTTTTTTTTTTTTTTTTTTTTTTTTTTTTTTTTTTTTTTTTTTTTTTTTTACAACGATTGGGTCTGCAGGTTTCTCCGTTCAGGAAGCCGTTTCTCCAGTCACTTTTGACGGATGTCCATTCCAAAATACCTTTGTGCTTTTTTCTTTACTGATGGTTTTCATAAACAGTAAGCATTCATGTTTCTCATGGTAAATAAAACGTTAAATAAAAGCTCATTCTGGTATTTTGAAATTCTGTTAGTGCGAATAGATACATGTATTCTTCTTCTACTGGGGATCTAATTAGCAAGGCTTAATGCGGGAATTCAATTAGAATGAAAATAACTACTCGGACAAAGCAAGCAGCGGCGCCCACGCGTCTGTTGATTTATGTCATTATTTACAGCCACCGGCAACTGCAGCCTCACGTTTGAATAGTTGTACTTAGCATCCAGTGCGCGTGTTCATTTGCTCATAGGAGCAGACGAACAATGTCTGATAGAAAGTCCCTGCTATAAAACTACCTTTTCCACAGACGTACAATTGAAAAAAACATTTGCTATTTGCAGACTCTGCCCAGAACTTTTAATAGATTCTTCTCAAGAGATTAACAGAGGAAAGTAATTTAGAAATATGTATGAGCTAGCTTTTGTGTCGGGTAGACGAGTTTGCTAAAAAAAAAAAAAAACCCGAGCTAATATTAGTTATTTATTATTTATTCGTTATTTGTTCATTTGCATACCATGTCCTGAAACTCTTTAAGTAGAAAATATAAACCTCTATGGCCATCTGAACGAGAAAATGTATCGGAAGAAATTGCAGGTGTTGCAAAAGGTAAGGACTGAAGTCCAATCCGATTAATGTTCCCAATGACTCACCTCTACGTTGAACAAAGGTTGATTGCCAGAGTTAAAAATGAAGGACATTTCTTCAATTCCCCAGTAACCTGCAAGCTAGTTTCTCTGTCTAGACAATGGTCTATTACTCCAAACTATTTGCATCCCCACACTTTTATCTCCAACCACTGAGATGTTGGTAATGGCTACCCAATGTCTCTACACAGTCGCCAATTAATGTAATCGTCTTCTTTTCCCTGTTGAAACCATGGAACAGAGCTAGACCAAATTTTATACTTTTTTTAAAGTTAACCTTACAGTTATTGTACTGTCAAAATATGTTATACCGAGATAAAATGTAAGTGAGCCTGTGAAAAAGTTCTACCCCTAAAATAGGTCAAGTGCATAAAATTAATTTTAAAAATCTTGTTGTTTTTGGTTGTTTTTTTTTTTGTTTTTTTTTTTTGGGGGGGCTGTTTTTTGTTGTTATTGTTGTTTATTTTGCAATATTTCTTGAACGTATGTGGGATTAACAGTTCATAATGTAGTTTAAAAGATAACTGTTCATCTGGTTCTTGTGTCTGTAAAACGTCCACGCGTTACAGAAAGTGAAAGAAATCTTATGTGTGTCACCACTGGACAAAGTCTTTCATTTCAACCAAAATTTATACATTCATGTCAATCTGTTGGTGTTTCTGAGATTCTTAGCAGATATTTAAAAAAATTATCATTCAGACAACCATTGTTTACACACGACTTCCGTTGACTACTAAACAAAAGTAATTATCTCGGTGATCAAAATTTCCACGATTGCGGGACAAAGTATCATTTCAACCGTAAGTATGAATTCAGATAACATTAAGTTTTTGCAGGAATATGTTGACAAATACCTTGTGTGTGGATATTGTAGAACTTTGTGAGGTGACAAGTTTCAGTATCAGTCTGTATCCTTCCATCATTTCACTGCACCCCGAATGTTTGAAACTTCGTAGTGCGAGTAGATTTGACGTCAAACGTGACGCAACCTCGACTGGCCATTATTTTTCGTCAGCGATGACGCAATTGACGTCTTGAAACAAACAAAACATGTAAACAGCACACAGAAAGCCAGTGTTATCATATGTATCCCGTGAAACCTTTATTCATCCATTGTTGTAGTTTCAGGTTCAACCGAGAAAAAATGAAGATGTGAGCACCAGCTTTCTGTGTATACTTGTGCACGCATGTTTTTGTTTGCCTATCCATCTGTCAACTTACATAATCATAGGTTTATATGTACGTACATATGAGCTGTATAGTTTTGTAAATACGTTTTTTTTTTACTAAACTTGTTTTCCTACCTGTACACCTGTGTGTACACCTGTAAAGCCTTCTGCCTGTAAAATCTTCGTCTGTCTGTTTGCTTGCATACCTGTGGCTCCATCTGTCTGCTCGGCCATTACAACTCTCATGCGCTGCTTCTTGTTCACAAAAGTGCACACAGCAGCCAGTCTGGATGCCTTGGTATCTTCAGTCTCCCGACACATTGATTCCTCCCACGGCACAAGATAAAAATAAAGTGAAAGAAAATCATCCCCCGATGGCGAAGACCATAACATGCTCCCATCTGCTGGTGCCAGCTAACGACTGGAAGCTATCTCTTCTGGTTGTTTCTGCAGGGCAGGAATGCTCACTGTCATCACAATTATTTAAAGGGTTATCCTCCAGAGATAAGCAACGCTGGAGCTGCATTTCCTCGGGTTATATTTAAGGCTAAAAGATGACAGTGTATCAAAGTTTTTTTTTGCTTTGCGGAAAGATCTGGAAACAGAGAGATGACCTGCGTGAGAACTTGTAATTCTTTTCACATACATGTAAGTAATCACAAATGTGTTAGGTGAACACGCTGTATAAGCCCTTTTGTATATATCACATGGATACATAGATACATAGATAAATATGAGTAATGCAACCATACTGCAGGTCTAGAAGGTCACAGGCACGACTTGACTGCCGAGGAAGTTGTCAAGATGAAAAAAAATAGAAATAAAGTAAAGGAAGACAGGAACGAAAAAGGTAAAACCCAGCAAAGAAGAGATGAGAAAGAAAGAAAGAAAGAAAGAAAGAAAGAAACAAAGAAACAAAGAAACAAAGAAAGGAAGAAAGAAAGAAAGTAAGAACGAAAGAAATAAAGAAACAAAGAAACAAAGAAAGAAACAAAGAAACAAAGAAAACGATAAATCTCACTAAAGAAAAGGTTAGTATAAGCTGCGGCGTGTGCATGTTCACTTGCATGTTTGTGTAGGGTTTGATGACAGATAATCAAACTTGCAAGTTTATCTTGCCTCAGCGCACGAAAGAACCCAGGGTGCGGGCAAGTATTTGATAAAATCTGAGAAGCACGAAAACCTTCGTGGTACCCTCTGGCGACACGCAGTCAGGGACACAGCACTGAAAAGGGACGGATCCCCCGAAAGAAAAAAAAACATTGAACCTACTCGGAAAAATAAAAATAAAATTACCCATAATGTGATAATGTGGTTCCTCGTGGTTTCAAGAAAACATTTCTTTCTGCTCCATTCCTACGCATCTCTTGCTTTTCCTTCAAACCAAAAACTGTGTCAAGAGGACACACCACACCAGGAATCCTTTCTCTCAATAATAAAATGACAAAGCTTGGTGGGAAGTCCATGCCGGGATAGTCAAAGGAGGAACAAGCTAACAATTTCCTGCGACGACAACAAAAAAGTAAGAACAGGTTATTTACCGCGAGTATTGTATCGCTACAGTTTACTGCTAAAGGGATTGTCAAGCCAAAAATAAAACTTCTGAGAATCTCGTAAAGAGTAGGATCATTTTGAATCTCGTCTATTTTGGTGTCTGTTCAAAAGGTTAAAATGTTTTATAGGATGTTGTCTTTAATAAGAGAAATTAAACGGAGCTCTTTCGTCTCTTTCGTCCTCCACTGACGTCAACTCGATCCCAGTGTCAGTTGATGACAGGATAATTATGGTTGGACATTGCTCATAGCCATCTTGATCGTGATCACTAATATATATATATCACTAATCCAACAAAGGACACACTTGCGTTAAAATTTTATCAATGACCGACACTTCCTCTCCCTCGCTGACGTCACACGCACACAACAGCCTTTACTACACCTTTAATCCCCTTTCCAAAACACACGCACGCGCTCACACACACACACATAACTTCGTCTTCAATATAACCTCTCTAGACAGGACATATAGATGATGAAGATAGTGGAACGCAAGGTAAGTAAACACCAAGGCCGGTCAAAACAAGGGGAGATGATCGAATGCCCCTGTGCCTATGAAACCAATCCCAGCGCCTTCGACCTCTAATCAGATTAGCATCCCCTTGTGAGGAGCGTCTTTATCAAAGAAGGCTCCTTCGAGTCAAGGGGGCAAATAATTATAAAGTTATCGTAGACGGACGCGAGTCACCGACCCTCTGACACACGAGGGCAGGCGACTCGGAGGCGATGGCCTGAAGGAGATAGTAGGTGCCAAACGGCCTCGGGGCCACCATCGCCTCGTGATTGAGAAAAGTATTGTTAGACGCATTCAGTTTGCTCTTTTATGTCGTCGACCCAGCAGCTATCAAAGGATTCTCTAGTCTTTTATGTGCGGCCTCGTAACTAAGCTGATTTGTTAGCAGGAAGGGATGGGTTGGTTGAAAGTATTAGAGGTCCTGAGTAGTCATCGCACTTAGGTTTCTCTCACCCGACTCCCATCATCAAAGTGTTGAAGGAGTTGAAGCAGTCACTTACAGGCCGCCACCAATGGTGAGATAAGAAAATATTTGCAAGTCATGTGTTATTACAGGGGCTTCTCGACTAAAGAAAGAGTAAATCGTCGTCAAAATACGCGGATACTAAAAGAATTAGCGTTAATAATTAAGTAAAAAAAAAGGGGGGTTGGGTCGTACAGGGCAAGGATATACAGGAAAAAGTCCTACTTTGAAATTATTAAAGGTTTACAAAAATGAAACGAAAACGAAGTGGGGTTTTTTCCTATCCAAGTCCTTCTCATAGTTTCTGTAATGATCTCAGATTGACCGTCTCTAGCGTGGTAAGGTAAAGGTAAATGTCGTCCAGTGAACTTTCTTGGGTCATTGGGTGAGTGAGGTGTTAGAAACCTCACTTTTCTCGGGGTCAGCTTTACGTGCCAGGCTTCTGATTAGTCCTAAGGGCGAACAGATTTGCTTGAAGATTATGATTATCCTCCTCCGTGGCAAAGATTTTGGTGTATCAAGAACTGATTACTTAGTATAGTAGCCGTCTGGAGGTAATATGTATGAAAGTGTCTACTGATCGCGCAGCTAGAATGTCATCCTTTCACTCATGTTGTGGGAGTGGAACTTGTTTATGAGTAGAGACTCACCGGAGCTCAGCACACAGTTGTTTTCTGTGAACGATCGTATTCCGAAGTCTGACCGTCGGAGTGGCTGTACATTCATACAGTGTTTTGTTTAATAATTCTTGCCAAAATAACTTTTTTCATAAACATTATCTATTTTAATGCCTCGAACTCTGTTATAAATACCAAATGCAGCGAGGGAAGAAGAGATCGGCACGTAAAGCTGACCGTGAGAAAAATGTAAAATCTCCCTCCCCAACGACCTGAAAAGGTCCTGGTATGATCTTTAGCTTTTATATAACATTATACCAAACCTAAACAAACGCCCAAAATATGTCAATTTTTCCAAAGTTAATAACGGCTTTTTAAGGAAACCTTCAGAAAGGAAGTCACATGTGCTAAAGGCGTACTAAACAAATTTTTTTTTAGAAAAAGAACAGGCCTACTCTCTTCCGTGTCCCTATAATAGACAGACTATCTGTCGATCCCATCTTGCTAGGTACAATCCATTAAAAACACACACGATCTTCGACATTAAAAACGATATTTTATTGCGAAAAGTCTCGTTTAAAAGTCTCGATGTGTCTCAGACGCCAACAGTAGCATCTAAGCCTACATAAATTCTTGTTGTGAGCAGGAGGGAATCACTCTCACTGGAGTTCCCTTCCCGGTATAGAAAAAGGATTCATCTGTATATCACCTGTGAGTTTTTAAAAGTAAAGTATTTTAACTTTTTGGTTTTGGTAAACATGATAGGCAGCAAGGGGACGAGAGCACATGGATTCTTTTCAACCAGTTTTCTGAAAGCATGTATAGACCCAATATTTAAATGGCTCCCCGCCCTCTACGTGTGTGTGTGAGTGTGTTTTTTTCTCGCGGATGTATAGATAGATACTGATTTATGCCATTGACACCCTGTAGTGGGAACAGTCAGTATCTTTTGCGTGTTTTCCGTAACCTTTTAAAAGGGAGGGATTTTGTCCAGGGATCGCCAAGATTTTATGACTGGAGGGTGAGGAGTGAGAAGAAAACTGTTTCTGCAATTTATTTTTAAAAGTAGATACATCAAACCATTATCTCTCGTAGCCCAGTACGCAGACCGCGTGATCAACAGAAGTATATAAACACCATCACCTCTCCTTCAATGTTCTATACATTTCATCTACCCGTCATACACGTTTGTGTTCTACCCGTCATACACGTTTGTAAATAATTCAGCTGGTCACATAGTTTCATTCAAACCAAATGCTATCACAAAAAATACAAGCCTGGCCAAACAAATGAAACTTTTTAAACAAGGCTTTATACATTACTCGGTCCAAGCTAGGAACCACTTAACACTCGTATCTAGTATTCAACACCACTGAACTCATCAGAAAAAGTTTGCGACCCACCCAGCTCAACCCTAACCCCTACTACCACCCAACACCTGCATTGAATGGATTCTTGTAACACTCTCCGGAATGGAATCCTTTAATACATTTGCGTAGTTTTTTTTTCTTTGCTATCAGCTTCTCTTCCATTCTTGTCGGCAGTTATTCTTGTAGATCATGGGCCATCCTGCTGGTACACAACATGAGGCATAAAAGAGAAGAGAAGAGATAAAATACTTGGCGAGAGGTTGCTGGCGGCCAGAAAAATGTTGGATGACTTCGTGCCAGCGCCTCACAGCAACAACAAGAACAACGCCGGCGACGTGACATTCCCCTCGAGAGCTGATTACTGTCTGGTGGTGGTGGAACATCAACTATCGCTTCATGTCGGCAAGAATCGGCGAGACGCTCATCACTTTTATCACTGTCACCATCGCCTTCATCACTTCCATCGCCTTTCTTTGAAAAACGATTTCTGCGCATGCCGTGTAAGTAATGTAAGCACTTGCTATATCTTACACAAATTGTGAGGGCGACTGATTCGTACTCATCTAAGATGTCAACCATTCGTCTGTGTCCAATGCTGTACTTGAAGATTTTTATGCTCAGTTCTTTCAGTTGATTGTTCATCATCATCATCATCATCATCGTCGTCGTCGTCGTCATCATCATCAACAAACAGTTATCGGCCTTTTATCTATGTTGTAGCAATGGTTGAATTCCCTTCCCTATTATATTCGCGTATTGCTCATTACTGAATCTTTTAATGACAATGACAATGACCAACTTTATTAACCCCAGTGGGCAATAAACAATAAACTATAGATAAACTATACACACATATTTTTCGTATACACTACTCTCAACCACAATCCCCCACTAACCTGTTTCCGTTCTTTTTCCCTTTTTCCTTTTCTGTCTCTTGATTAATCTGTGCTACAGATATCCCTGTTATTTATTTTCGTCGTTACTGTCATCTCTTTCTTCGTTACTGTCTGTCATCTCTTCTATCTTTAGTACTTCATCCTCATTTGAGGACATTGTGATTGGCAACAATGGCGAACGAGTCATGTGACCCTGACTAACTATGTATAAATCGTTCTCCTAAATCTTCCATCCGGGCACTTAGTAGCGTGACTAAATATGATGAACTCACGGAGACAATGACTTCACGGAGACTGACCTCTCTAACCCTGCTCCAATGAGATCACGCGAAACATCTCGATGACGTCAGGAGCAAAACTTGAGTGACGTCAGAGATAAACATAGCGCGTCTCATCACTGAACAGCCGAGGTCCTTAATTTTCAATGAAGAAGGTTTCAGTCTACCATCAGAGAAAATGGCGTGCAGTTTACTCGTAAACATTCTGGTGTCCGCAGCAAGGTAACGTGCTCCATGGTCGCCTCACCTCGACCTAAGCATGAAGCCTTTCTATATACATGTGTGTGTGTGTATATAATCTCATGTCTTAACAGTTGTAAGAAAGCGTTTTCCCCCTCTACACATACCCACACACACATGCACGCACGCACGCACGCGCCATGAATAATGAATGTTGAAATAACAATTCTGGACCACACCTTTACATACCTCGAACACCCACCTTCAGCAGCTCCTTTTCAATTTTCGACAAAATCGCCATGCTATCACATTTTTTTTTTCTTTGCATCATTTTTAATATATATTTTTACACGATGTTTGATAGAGAGATCATTACACCAGATAAGCTTTGAACCTTAAAAGGGAGGCGGCTGTTACGCCCACACAAACCATTTATCTCTGTTCGATTTTGGCCTTGAATGCAGCATCCTCCTCTGCATGAGGAGAAAAGTTTTAATCACGTGGGTCACCTTGAAAGATATCCTAGTATATATCTGGCTCAACAACAAGCATTTCTCCGTGTCTTTGAAGAGGGTTTGGGATTTCTTATCAAAGGATGCAGGCACAAGTTGCACCGTGTTCCCTGGTTTCTTATCCAAATAATTGCTGTTTAAATACCTTTAGAAATGCACATTACTTTATTGCAGTAAATATCTCCAGCACTTTGCATCCTTAATTAAATAGGCCTAATTAAGAAAATTCTTTATATAATCCTCAGAAAAATCATTGGTGTTATAATTATACCATTTGTGTAAAAAAAATGCATGACATATCTGGAACAAAACAAAATAAAGTAATAAAATTAAAAGTAAATGGTTCTAACAGGACAAGAAGAAGATTATTCCTTCCAAAAATGTTTTAAGAAATGAAGATAAGACATAAGAAAACTTCTTAGACTGCATTACCTTTGTGCTATAAATAGCGTGCATCATGATTTTTTATTCTTCTTCGTAACAGTTTGCTTATTTTTTCCAGAGTAAAAAACGTACAGAGGGTTAGCTAATGTAATTTATGATTTTAACCCGTCTCATAATACTAACAGCTTAAGGAAAAACATCCTTTATAATGAATAAATTTTTTGACATTTCTTTACTCTGTTCGTTTAGTTGTCTGACTAGAAATAGTAACTCATTGCTTTTAGCTGTCCATTGATTCTGAGTTCTTTTACTCGATTCCAATGTATTTAGAGCCTCATTTACTGTCTAACCAAGTAGAGACAAATCAAGGTTGTTGACCTTTTTGGAAATATTTTCTAAGGGTATTTTGTCATACTTCTACGTATCTTATCCCGCTATATCTATGTCTGCAAACATAATAAAACAGAACATTGCTCTCTGGTCTGTTTTCTTTTGCCAAGGATTACATTACTTTCCTGCATTCTTCTTCTTGCCTGGTCAGTGAAAGTAGTTTCTTGTCAAGGGGGCAATTTGTCCAAACGAATCATCTCAGTAGCATTTGACACACATAAAGTACAGCACCCAAAGTTCCAATGATATGATCAAAACAGAAGTTGCCAGACGTGGTAGATGTTCAGTTACAGATTTCCGATGGAAGGACATTTGGATGCTGCGGTTAATCGTCGGAAATTATGCATTTCGGTTTTTTCTTTTTTATCCCGATGCACCTAAGGAACTAAGACAAAGAGTAGGTCTTTAGTCGGCATGTCGGGGAGGCGGGGAAACTTGCCAACAAACAAAATTATTAAAGTATTATGTGTTGTCCGAAGCTTTAGGCAAATTTGGGGCCAAAATGACATGTCTTTTGCCAGACTGGACAAAGAGGTATCGACTCTCTATTATGACATTGGCATTTGAGAATTTTTTTTAACCAAAAGAATAGATGAATGCTCACAACAATTCGGCAGTGATTATATAAGTTGTAAGTATTTACAGAAATTGTAGCTAGTAAATTGGTGCTTTTTAAACTACGAAAAAAAATTTGGTTAGAAATTTATTGTTCAGGCCTCCGTTTAAAGAGACTTTTTTCTTAAGGTAAACATATGACTTGAAAGACGGGTTTTTTCGTGTTTTTCAATTTAGGATTAAAAACCACTAAATATTATCATATTCTTTCAAACTTTTTGACTGAATAGACATCGACTATCTCTTTTTATAGCAAATTTAAACTAGGTGGCTGAAGGATAGCTTTTTTGTTGTAGTTTATATTTTAGTTTCCTCTGCACCTTCAGGTCTGACTGAGGCTCAGTTCAAAAAATACAATGTAAATCACAATGCTACAAACATTTTTAAAAGTCAGATAAAAACGTTAGGAAATATTTTGACAGCAGTAACATAAAATAATCAACCTCCCTAAAATATAAGTTCATTTAAAAAAGGACTATTCTATGAAGATTGATTTGAAGAAATGTGATAATATTTAGTAGATTACTGTAAATTGAAAGAAAGACCCAAGAAAATACTGTCTTGCTAGTTAAATGATTAAAAAATATTAATTATAGTTAATTTTGATTAGATCTCAAGCACTTGGCACGCTCTTGAAATAATTGGCACATTCGTACAGCAAAGGGTACAATAACTCTTGTTTATAAAACACACGAGTTATCGCCCCCACCTCACCTATCTCTCTCTGTGTGAGAGAGATATATACAGAAGAGAGAGAGAGAGACAAAAGGGAAAATGAGTGATAGGGTATTGAATTAGTCTTGTCAAGTTTCCGTTATTCTACTTTATTGTGTTTGAAATGTTATTGGAGAGATGACAGACTGACAAACAAGTAGTCCTTGCGCTTGTGCTCCTGTGTACATACTAGCATCAAAACAAAACCAAGTTGTAAAAGTTTAGGAAACTACTCCTGTACTCTCACTATATCTGCGTCAACGCGGTTGTTATATAGTCACATCGCGTCGCCTGGTGCACGGGAGGTCACGTGAGACGAAGAGGCCGCGACAGGCGCAGACAACGACAAGATGGCGTCCGTCACCAGAGTACCGCCCTCGCACGACTAAAGTGGATCGATGTGCCAAATCCTAACCTCTGCGGGTTTCTTCGTCGTCGGCATCTCTTTTGAACTTGAGGCAATAATGTGTGAGGGTGGGAAAGGGAGATAATCTATATAGGTGGCACTTCAAGCTACTTACATTCTTGGTCTGGTCGCGTTCTTCTGAAGACGTTTTGGTGTCCAACAGTTTTGTCTGTGTCATCGACAGCTAATCCTGCTCGGAAAAGACTTGAGAAAACTTTTTGAGTATTTTTTCATCACACTTAAGTAATCAATTATAACTAAAGATTATTATTTTTTAAATATAGTAATGGGGAGCTGAAGGAGGCATGCAGTCGATGGTGGGAAGTCGTTGTGAGGTGTTGTGTAGATGAAAACTGTCTTGTCCAAACAAAATAATAAAAAAGAACAATCCAACACACACACAACACAAGAGGAGACTGTAGTCCAAGAACAAGACCAAAGTGAGAGAGAGTAGGCCCCTCAAGTCAGTTAGGCGAAAGAACATCACAAAAACAGAATAGGAAAATATGTCCGTGTGGTTGTGAAACTTCATTGCAGCAGTAGGAAGTGTTCAGTGGGAGGCACGCCACAGTGTGTGTGTGTCCGTTTACTTTTTTTTCAACTATCCTCTTTCTTGTCCCTTGGAACACATTTATCAGTCTGCTCTCACGAACATAAATCGCCAATTACAATCGTTCTTTGAAGTCTATTTGTACGTCTGTTTCTAGCATTAATTTTTTTTGAAAGCAAACTGATATTATTTATTTCCCCTCGACGGATCCCCCCCCCCAAAAAAAAATAAATAAATAAATAAACATGCACACTCATTCTGCGGCAATTTCTTATGTCGCAAGTTTTTTTTCTCGTCATACGAGGAAGGTTACAGACTAAGGACGGGCATGAAGTTACAAAGGTCTTTAACAAAGAAATAGTGAGAGCGTGGTGTGTGACCTCGGCGGGTGGTTGTGGTCTGACTCGAGAGCAACAGACATCAGCGGAACAGATGACTTCACACCCGCTGACAATGTCTTCCTGAAAAACAAGCTCTAACATTTGCAGGCAGCGAACCATGAAACGAACTTCTTCCACTGGGTGTATTTTTTTCGCTTAAGATAAAAAGGCTGTCTCGGACTTTGTCTGATTTCGCCAGGAAAAAAAGTCCTTAGAGAGATAAACAGACGATGGCAAGTAATATTCCATTGTAAAAGATTATTTTAACATCTTTTGAATTCGATTAAATTTCTTTCCTTTCTAAATCTTTCTAAATACATTAATTCTGCTGGCACACGCCTACCTTATTTATTTACTCTTACCTGTGATTTTTAAACTTGTATGAATAGCTAAAGTCCAGACACAGGTCTTAAAACGTAGATTTAACAGCGCATGATGATGATGATGATGATGATGATGATGATGATGATGATATATTTTTGTCTCCAGTTCAAAGCAGTACATGTAAGTTTAAAAGCGAAATATATTTTCCTGCTCGAGCTTTTCTCTTATCTTCTCCTTCCTGTTTACTTGTTTGCTTGTTTTGAACATGCTCGTGCTGATCTTCATGGATTTAACTGAAAGGAGTAGGAAAGAAATAGCTTCCGTTTGGAAAAAAAAAGTGGCAAAAAACAAATCAAATGTGCACTCTCTCTTTCATGATTCTCTTCAAACCTGGGAAAATAATTACGCCTGATGATATTCTGAATATTGTTTTGCAGAGTTGTAAAACTTAAATTACAGTAATTAGAGTGCAATTTTGCCGGGTGTTATGTTTGAGAAGAAAATAATAGAGGTGTTTATGCAATCTTGGTTTTGTCCTTTAAAATCTTGTTTTTGTGATGCTGTTCATTTTCCCTTCGTGGTTAAAATGCGCAGGTAATGAAGTGCGAGTCTACCTCCTACACATCTCTAATGATGAATAAAAAGCATTTCAGTCGAACGACAAGTCTTTGTTAGGTGCTCGGCAGGGTTCCTCATTCGATACATGGATTAAAATTCAAAAGAACACTCTTCACGCATCTCACTCACTCTTTCACATATATAAATATATTAAACATATATTAAACAGGTAAATTCTTGTGGACGTTAATATCCATGCGTTGGAGTGTGTTCGAAAAATGTTTGTGTGTGTGTTCGAGTGTGTGTTCGTGTGCGTGCGTGCGTACTACAGAGTGTTTCTGGTATAAGTAGTTGCCGTTCAAGGACGTGCAAGCCTGATGTATACCAAACTCTTCCGAGAATAGCCGTCACCTCGACAACAGTTAGGAATTAAGCTTGTAAAATATGTTTTTTGAGCGAGCTGCAGGGCGTAAAATGACAAAGGACTGGATTAAGTGCTATCTTGGAAGAACAACATTACATTACCTCTTGGAGAATTCACTCCGAAGAGCCTCTCTATTGATCTGGCCTGGTGGAACTCAAGCTTCGCCATTTTCTGAGTGGTACTGAACGAGCTTTTTACTGGCCGCTCAATTGTCTCCAAACGCAGCAGATGTCTTCGCCAAGAAGAATTCCGCTTTGCAGACAAAATGAGTTTGGGGCTCGTAATGTATAACATCCTAATATGTAACACGTTCGGGTGAGTGGGATGACAGACACTTAAAGACCTACTGTGGACACAAATGTCCTCGTTTAAGAGTTTGAACTTTTGTGCAGTCCTGGGAAAAGTATGCTGCGTCGCATGGGAATCGAACCGACTACTATATGCGCCTCTGGGGTTGGACGCATGTACTACAACAGCTCGCTCGTACACTTCCCAAAGTCGAAGGCATAGCTATGTAGAACAACAACCAAAAAAACAAAGAAAGAAAGAAAGAAAAATAAAAGAAAGAAAGAAAGAAAGAAAGAAAGAAAGAAAGAAAGAAAGAAAGAAANNNAGAAAGAAAGAAAGAAAGAAAGAAAGAAAGAAAGAAAGAAAGAAAGAAAGAAAGAAAGAAAGAAAGAAAGAAAGAAAGAAAGAAAGAAAGAAAGAAAGAAAGAAAGAAAGAAAGGCAGACAGACAGACAGATGTTTCCTTTCACGACCAAAAAAAATCGATGTGGGTAACAGCAGCGGTGACGTGCTGTAAAGACGTTGATGACACCAGCTCTGATGACCTCTTCTAGCAAAACTTTGACGAGCTTCACTTAATGAATGGTCCTGTCTTGTGCTGTAACATCCAGGCGCAAAAAGCGAGTGAAGAAGCAAGAAAAGCCCAGTGACCTACACTGAGAAAGAACGAAAATGAGAGGGACAGAACGCCAAAATGTTTAGAGAGCGATAAAGAGATAAACCGAAAAAAGACCCATGAACGAAATAAAATATGACAAACTTTGGAGAGAATCCGGGATAAAAATTTGATGAGAGAAATCAGCTAGAAAGAGAAAGGTGAGAGAAATCGGTGAAGTGAAAGAAGTAGAACTCCCGCCCCCACAGACTCATACATGTCGATCATTGGGACCAACATAATATCGATGTAGCACTCAATATGGTAATACAAGTATCAAGTGTGATCTACACAAACACGTTGGAAATGTATGAGACAGTGATGCGTGAGCTGCGGTGGTTGAGAAAGAGGGAAAGTGTGAGATGAAGGAGAAAGGCAGTAATCCTAGAGACGTGAGAGATGCCAGGAAGAGGGAGGACATGTCAGGAAGACCTGGCCTACTTTCCAGATTTTGCTGTACATAAAAAACCAGCAAAAAGAAAACAAGCATGTGAAGTCAAGTGTCCCACTTGCTAAAAGCCATGCCCAAAGTGATTTGGCAACAACAGGAGTGACTTGGCCTTGACCCGACATCACTATCATTGCTCGGAAAATTTTTTCAACCCTATCTCCAAGAAAGAGGGGGAGTGTGTTACTGTGTGTGTGAAGGAATGGTGTTTGCTACTGTGTGTGTGTGTGGATTGGATGAAAGGAGAGTACGGGAGATAATACAAAGGAGTTAACAGAAGGAACGAGCTTCGGGCTCGTCCGGTACTTTTCGACAAATTCCGATCGCAGTATTCATCCCACTTCTACATGGAAACAGTTGGGATTGGAAGTTGCCACATGTTGCTTCAAGTCTTTACAGCTATGAATTTTATTATGTGTATTATGAATTTTATTACAGCTTTTATCTATCAGCATTAAAGTAAAACTGAGTGAAATGCTTGCTGAGTCCATAGCAGTTTGTTTATTGACCCTTAAGCATGGTATATGCCAAATATACGCAATTCTACAGATACTTGCAATATAGTCTTTGGCTTTAAACTTACCCTTCTTGAGCAGAAACGATTTTACTAGACTTCTATGACTGGCATTCAAGCTGCGCAGTAATAAACTGGCGATAAAGGCTTTCGTAAAATTCATCGAAGACTTTAGTGACATGTCGCATCTTCGAATCCCAACTATTGAGGCTTGTATATCAAACTTATTGCTCGACAAGACGGCAAATATTTCACTCATCTTTACTAAAATGTTATATAAAAATGGCTTCATTAAAATTTATTGTTTCGTCTGTTAACATCTCAGTAGAAAAAAATGTCGCCGCCGGAGGCTATAAAGTGGGTCTGGATCATCTGGTTACCAGGAATCAGAAGACATCGAAGCAGCTGTTGCAATGTTTGATTCACAAAGCTAATTGCACGAATTGTATTTCAAAGTAATAGCAAAGACAACACCATGCAGCAGAAATATGCTGCCATCGACTTCAAAGACTGTAAAGTATGAGCATCATGTAGTGGCTGATGGCCAGGCATTGAAAGATGAGCGCATGGCGGCGAACACCCATCGGCAGCACATCAAAACCTTTTTTTACAAGCAGCAATGATTCATACACGTAATCCTTTTATTTCAATCTTAAGCTCTGTCCTTGAAAACACATCTTATTTGAGAGAGAGAGACAGAGAGAAAGTCCTCTGCTCTCACTTTCTATAAAACCAAATTCTTATAAAAGTGTTGCTAGGAGTGGGATGACGACAACAGTTTTTGTGATTGTGTTTTGCTGATTCAGCCCACTGCTCGGAAAAGAAACTCACGGTCATCAGGCAGGTCAAGGAAACAGGAAAATGGACCAGGAAGGATAATCTACTACTAAATATCATTAGCAAACAACATAAATCTTTAAGCTGTTTCCTGAAAATGCCATTAATGCATTTCCCTGAAGTAATTTTTCACCCTCTTTCTTTCTTACTGTCGTATTAGCTGTCTGAACTGTATCTGTCGAATCCCGAAGGACAGCAACATCAAAAGAAGTGTTCTTGTGGCTTGTGGTGTACAGTGATACGATAACATAATATTCTATTAAAAATTATCTTTGTCCAATACTCACCAACTTTAGCAAGGATATTCTGTCGTCTATTTTGAGATCGTGGCCTATTAGTTGAAGGGCATTGCTTCTGGAAAGGTTTATTTCTCGTGATTAATTTCTCCTTTTTAAGATGCTACCTGCTGCTCATTTTAGTAGCATCATCTGTGGATGTTATTATTATTATAATTAAAAAAGGTCTTCTAGCACAATGTGCCAAAGCAGGACAGAGATAGTCTTCAGGGCCTTACATGTGCAGGGACATAACTCTGTCTATCCAATTACAGCTAGTCAGGCTACCCGATTTCTCCAGGGTGTATTTCTGTTGCTGACCTTTCCATTTTACCAACTCTCGATTTGTAATTTCATCTGTCGTTTATCCATGTGTGGCGAAACAGTAAAATATTCTTCAAGTCCCTTTCCTACCTTGACAGGTTAACAGTTGATGTTCGGCAACGGATGAATGATGTTTGCAGTGAAGCCGCCAAGCCACTCGATTGCTACCCTTCACTCTTTCTCGCTCCTTTCTCCTCTCTTCCCTGCTCTCTTCCTGTCTCTCACTGTATCAGATAGATTATTCTCTCTATCTCTTTTTCTCTCTCTCTCTCGTTAATTACTATGTTCTCAAAATATTCAAGGCGTAGTTGACCGACGTCCACATTTCTTGCATGGTAGTATTTTTCCATTATATAATGAAATAAGCAATAAAATTAAATGCATTATCAACTACTGTAATGTGTTGGATGGTTGACTAAATTGTACTGAAGTAATTTGTGGAGGATGTCACACACACACACACACAACAGCAAAGCATGCAATGAACAGGTGTCGACGCTGGACACCAGTCTTGTCTTTTCTCCCGCTGACAACATCGGACAGGCTGCTTACCCACGGACCACTATGGCCTCCGGTCTGGCTTCCACTAGCCGAGAGATCGCCCAGAAATAGCTGGAGTGCTCCACAAGGGCTCAAGAAGGTGGACAATTTGCGGCCCCGGACCCACTCCGACAGGAGGGCACATCCACGCTCTTGCAATCGATGTCAAAGAGATGTTTTGCTACAACTACCGTGGAAGTCGAGAGACAACACACGGAAGCCCCGCCAAGCAGCTCGTTTCCAGGGAAATATTGAGATCCGTGTCATCGCCGGAAATCCTCGAGCAAAGAGAATTACGACAAAAGCGACTCGATGCCATCTGGCTGGTGTTTGGCGACGCCGGCTAGCCTCTCCTTCAAATGCACTGCACTCCGTGACTGCCACAGCTGCTTTGATGGGCTGCCTCTTAGCACCTGGGTCTTTGCACGACATGAAATAACTCACTTTCGTCATCGTCGTCAATTTATCGTCAACATTGTTAGCAGCAGCATAGTTGTCTTTATTTTTAGGATCTTCATCGTCTTCGTCGTCACCATCATCGTCGTCGCCCTCCTCCTCCTCCTCTTCCTCCTCCTCCTCCTCATCCTCATCATCACCTTTTCTTCCCGGTCTTTTACTGTCTTTGTTTTTATGTTCCATTTTTTCTATTCTTTCTTTCTCTCTCTCCCTCCCTTACAGAATTTCTGTCTTTGACTATGCCGTGTACAGAAAACAAAGTTTGACTTGATTTGATTAATATCTTACTTACCAACTTTCGAGTTACAAACTTCGGTACATACGATTAAAGCTCAAATGTAGTTCGTAAGGATTTTCTTCAAGTTTAAAGTTAGCGAGGAAGGAAAGTTTGTCTCTAATTATAAATTATTATAAATTTTATTTCATGTACTTGAAGGTTGTTCAAGCACATTAAAAACAACCAAAGACTATTTTTGATGTCGATACGTCTGAAAGTAGAGCTGGTCGTACATGTACAGTACTGTAATCACATGTCCAAGTACCGACTCACCAATAAACGTACATGAACAGCCTCCTGGAACGGAACCAGGTTGTTCACAAGTTGGGGACATACTGTTTGTCTATATATATACACACACACTAATATAGAAACAAAACTCTTTCTCTCTGTTTCTTTCTCCCTCTCACATCACACACACATACAAGTGCAGGTACAATTGTAGTAACCCTTCATGGCAGCCACACTAGCACTCACCACCGTCCTACTCAAGTACTTACAAGTAATTGTAGCAGGGACTTTCAATTTTTCCTCCCACGCTGTTTACTCAAGGAGTGACCAGTCCCAGAGTGTCTCGGCCATTTCGGAAGACATAATTCCCGTCTCCTGTCGGGTTTTAGAGGGATCGGAACTGCCCTGCTTCATCGCCTGGCCATTAGTGTTGCAACACGTCCTGTCTTTGCCCAAAGTTCTCCATCCTTCTATCGTGGGAAGATAATCCGGAGTTAAAACCAGGGTCGCTGATTGCAAGTATTTCATGTGACACCACCTTTTGTACCTTCCTTTTCAAAGATCGTAAATTTTTACCAGACTGGGAGATAATACAAGGAAAGAGCTATCTTCATTATCTCTTGCTGCAAAAGCTCGAGTTCTTTGAGACTATTTCTTGTAATTTTCACATTAGGAATTTGACTAGAAATACGAACAAACTAGTGATTATCTGACTGTGTACAGTAAAGTGCTCTTGCTTTTCTTTTCATTGAACATTTGTATAATTTACTACCTTGTCTATATTTTATGCTACCTTGGTGAACCACATCCTTGGCGATGCAACTGCTTAGACTGTCCTCAGATTAACAAAGTTTCAGAACTTTCCAGAATATTAGTGGATGCAAGAGTGCATTGTGTGTGTGTGTGCTTGTCAATAATATGACGACCACAACACCTTGGATCCATTATGTACGGTTACATTAAGTACAGGACATGTAAAGCCTCCCGGTCATTGTTTCTCGCAGAATACCTTCTCGGGATGAGCCTGCCCACACGCGTCTGTGATTGAAGACATTTTCCGCGTCTTCAGATTAATCTTCTCCAGTGTTTCCTGGTTCTTCTCCGATAATGCTTCCTCTTTCAATAAAAGGCATGCCATTCTCCACCCATACCTTCCTTCTTTGTCTCCTGATCTAGTGAGCAGTGTGTATCGATTGTGTGGTTCAAGATCGGTGCAAACTCTCCCTCCAGCCCACCGGGAAATTCTCAGACCGCGAAAACTGCGAAATTTAATAGTTCCCTGTTCGTGTTCAGAAACCCTGGTGAATCTATACTACACTCAAATTCAAAAACCCAAAGCAGGTAAGCATGAAAGATTTGGAAAGCTTTTCCTGTTGTTGATTCTTTGGATACTCATGTGAACTTTTTACTTTACTTCGTATCTTTGTACACATGGAGCGATGTACTATAGAAAACAAAGAAAAAAAAGTAAGTTTCAATCAAAGTTGTTGGCTAACTTCTCAATTCCTCAACTTTGTCCAAGAACTTTGTTCTTGGTGGATACTGCATTATTTGTTTGTTGTTGCATGTGTTTAGGAGTGTGATTTTTTTTTTTTGGTCGAGATTAAAAAGATTTTATTCTGTTTCTCTGCTTTTCTTTCTTCTGCAATCAACATTCTATCATCTAGAAACATATTTGCGAGCCCCTTTGGCTATACAATCTATCAGCTATGCTAATACAGAGGGACTGTTGAAAACCAGACTTGGAGAGCGGACGTTCGCTTCCTGTTGTAGGATCCTGTTGTTCGGCGCTGCTTACTGCACCGTATGTAGACTGTTCCTGTGTCTGGACCTTGGATGCCATCTCAGCAAGCACTTCTCTCTTTCGAGAAAGAACCACCGTATAAAATGCAAACACACTGCTAGAAAATGAAGTCTTACGGGAAGGGGAAATGGGTTTATTATGCGCAAACACATACTTACCATGCGTGAATAATGTGTTTCCTCTTCATAAATTCATGTTTTGAGCCAGTTCAGTGAGCAGGGAACTGAAGGGTATGGTCAAGGGCTGTTCATTTTTTGATCCACGAGAAAAATACTTCGACACTGTAGCTTAAGGCCTCTTAACTTCATCCTTGGAGCTTTCAAATTGACATTCGCCTTCATCTTCTCTCTTTTTCTTTCCCTCTCTTCCCAAGCATTGAACTTGTAACTTTTTTTTCATGTTAAAAATTCCATTTCAAAATAGAACTCCTATTTTATTCCGTTTTCTTTAATTCTCCAATTTTCTTTCCTAATACTTTACTTCCGTTTCTTCGTTCTTTCGCTTTAAGACTTTTTCAGATAGCTTTGTTTTCTTTTAAGAATTCCTACGCCAACATATTTTGAAAGAAAGCTTTTATGCCTCAGATGATTTGAAAGAACAACAGCAAATCCTAGATGAGATAATTTCCTATAGGAACCCTGACGTGAATCGTTTACAACATTCAACATCATCATTAGTGTGACAGACCGGCAGGAAGAGAAGGAGACAAACAAATCGACGATATTGCATTAAGTCAAATCCACTTCTAATTCTAAACGCTTTGGTAAAATGTCAATCAAACTTGTACAGAAATCAGTTTTTTTCTGCCTCCTCTACCTTCTGAAAAATGGTGCATCGCGCGTGCACTAACACATTGGCAAAGGATTGAAGAGGATGTGCTTCCCTCCTCCACGACTGAGGGTATTCTCCTGTTTCTTCAACATTCCTGATTTAGGCTTTTCAATCTACCAAGCGTTGTGTCCAGAAATGCCTATGCATATTCATGGATGTCCACCCAAATCCTCAGTAACGGCTACTGTTTGTTCTGCAAAAAAGGTAAACGGGTAACGCACACCGGAAGTGTGGGTTGACTCAGGTCATGGAGCTGTCCTCGGGAAGTGCTTGCTGCATCAGGCCATCACGAAACACTAACCCACAACCCAGTGTCAGCTCACAACGATTGTTGTCTCTCTGTCCACAAATCAGAAAACAAGAGAGCGATAAAAAGGATGATTGTTGGACGAGTCTAAATGTGTTTTTTAAATATTCTACTCCATGTTCTCTTTCAACATGAGTGGTCGCAGCGCCAGACGATACTTTTCTTCAATTAAGGAATCTTACATTAGAGTTAATTTCCCTTTAATAGACGCTTTCTGGCTTTTTTTTTTTTGCCATACGCAATCTACCCAGACAGGGTGTCAGTCCCTCCCCTCGGATTGGTTATCCCAGAAAAAAGAACCCCCAAAACATCATCATTATCCCACGAATAAAAGAAAAAGTTTCGAAACACGAATATCGCAAGAACACAGCTCAGCAACCGAGTAAAAATGGCGGGCTGGAGTATCTGAGTTCTACTTCTGTGACGTACTTCCGTAACCGACCCAGCTGTGGATGGAGACATGACTCCGGTAAGGGTTTGGGAAGATCAGGCAGATAACAAAAGAAGTGAGGAAGCTAACAACTTTGGACAGTTAAGGGACTGTTTTTACCCTTTTTACACGAAAAAACATTGGGTAACTTCTGGTTGTTTGACTTAAGAGATAAAGTGCTTCCACTGAGCATCATGGGAACCAAAGATGAAGATACGTCAACTCAGGACCTACGATGTAACTGCACTGCTGAACTCGTTTCATCGCTGTGCTGTCTGACTGGCCATCAACGTGGGCGTAAAGACCTTATAGACATAAAGGTCTCTGGTGGGCTTGCTGTCTGATGAATACAGTAGAAGTAGGGGACAAAAATCTTTTGTACTCAAGAAAGGAAGGAAGGAAGGAAACAGAAAAAGAAATAATTAAACAAAGGATGGAAATAAAAGAAAGTAAATTACAGAAAGGAAAATAGAGCCACAAGAAAAGGTATGCTACCACCAAGACAGCCCAATACGGAGGATGGATAATGGCAGGTTGGAGCTGCCATCACCCAGTCAAGCACCAAGATGGTGGGAATGAAATAACTGCCTCATACTGATGTTATGGGTAAACACAGAGGACGCCTGATGAACCACTTACAACACGAGAACATTGCTGTTGCTAAGATATGTAGACAGAAACTTCTCGAAGTTTCGTCATGCTTCGCCTTGGGTGGCCCTACTAACGCTCACTATTCATCCGGCGGCAGGGCTCTACTTGCGGCAGATGCAGAGACAGACAAAAGTTTAAAAAGTGAGGCTAATGAAGAAAAGGGAGGAATCAGGATAAGGTTAACTGCGACAATAAATTTGGGATTCATTCTGGAACCGCAGGAGAAGCGTGGGTGTAACGTGAATGGCGGAGCTAAGGAGGAGGAGGTGGTTGCAGGGTGGGCATGGAGGGTTGAACGAGGGTGGGAGAGAGGGAAAGCGGAAGAGAACGCTGGAGCAAGGAGAAGGGAATGAGGGATTGAAGCCTGTAACGACGTTCTCGAGCTATTTGATCATCTTCTCTTGAACCACTCAGTGCTGTCGATTCTGATGCTCAAACTGCACCATAACTACATAATGGCTATACTCAAGTGTACTTACAACGTCGAATAATTTTTTTATGTCACGTTTTCATGAAAATTGTATGACTTAGTATTATTTGAAGTTATTCATAAAGAATAGCAACAAGTCTCACGTACCTATCTCCTTGTTATACAAAGTTGTTTTACCGGAAGGATGAAACTCGAGAATAAATTATTTTATTTCGCTGGCGCGCACACGTACATACATATATATTCACACACACAAACGCACCTATATCCCCACATTATGCTTAATTTATGCAAAATACTATCACATTTGTTACTTTCATATAAAACACCGTTATGAATATCAGTAAATACTGATGTCTAGCTAGTTCCTTCAAGAAATAACACCAAAAAGTGTAAGGCAAAGGAAGAAATGAAGGCATACGACGACAATACAATAGAAGTAACAAATGAAAAGGAAGATTTTTTTAAAAAAGTAAGCTGTCGGAGAATGAGAGGACCACATAGTCGCTCTGCTAGAATGTTATCTCACTGCAGGCATGGTATTTGTGCCACAGCAAATCTCAGTCCAGTCACAACAATCTCCTACCTCGAAAGCAGAGGACATACAAAATTCCTGGAGGTCTTCACCCCAACACTCGCCATACGAACGTCAACCATGTCACGGTCTGATTTTTTTGCTTTTTTTTTTTTTTTTTTTCTCACGTTGAGCATTAACAATTCATGCATTTTCTGCAAAAATCTGACACGAAAGGAAATTGTTCCTTCTTTTATTTCCTTCCAATTCTGCAGCACTTTCACGGCTGCCAAAGTGTCCGGCAATTCAAAGTTCTCTTTTTATCTTCCCTGATCCCCACCCCCATCTTTTCTTTCCTTCCTATTTTGCGTTGAGTGTTCATCATCTTCCATTTTGGTTTTGCAATATCTGGGGAGATCTATATACCCGATAGGTGCAAATTTTCTCAAAAGTTCATCAATACCAACCCATCATGACGACTCGCATCGGACAAAACTCGCGAATGGACTTGCGGGTAGATGGTATGAAAATGAACAGAAGTAGATTTCAGCAAGAACTGAAATTACCTGAAAGCGCTGCGGGTTACAGGATACGTTAACCACCCACTGTCACTTGTGATTAACAAGAAAACTTGCAAACAGCGATGAAGTCGACCTCGATCCCAGTGATACACGAAGTGTGCAACACACACAATGTCATTATTTTTTTCTTCTAAATGGAATGCTTTGAATTACGGCCCTCGTTGTTAAAGGTTGGGCCGTGCGTTTTTGCGTGATAACAAGAGAGTATAAGGACAAGGAAGCACAGAGCATGTCATTGAAGTCATTAGGAATGAAGGAAGTTGCCCGTAAAAATGTTTCAGAGTCTCGATCACACACCCACACAGAGACATACACTTCCCCGTGTTGGCAAGTGCGTGAAGTCTGCGTGTTTTAACGCAAATATAACCTCCTAACACTCGAGATGACAAAAGCACAAGTTATGTCAGTTATTGAGTTATTCGGCAACTCTATCCAAATTATCAAGGCCTACCACCCCGAGTTTCATTTTGTTCGTGAAATACCTCCTGTTTTCTCTCTCTCTCTTGACACCTCGATGTCGTAAGACAATGTGCGAAGCTATGTTGGACTTTAAATTTTGATACAACAGTAATCACTTCAGTTTGTTAAAAATGCTACATAACCCTATTCAAGTATTAACTAGATAAGACACGACATCTGAAGGTTGAGAGATGTTAAGGTATCCGTATATTGACAGTGACCCTATCGGGTGTTTCTGACCATTTCTATAAATTCATGCTAAGGGAAATAAATTAAACTGGTTCCCCACCCTCCCGATTCCTTGAGGACTTGAGGTTAGTTTTGTGGGTTTGTGGGATTTTTTAGCACTACAGAACAGCGACCAGTTTTCTTTACAAAATATTTATATCAAACAAACGATCAAGACCAAGAAAAACTTCATAATCGACACGTCTGCATAAAACATTGAAATTGTTTCATTTATAAAAATATCCTGATATTCCAATTGATTTTTTTTTCGTACATAGCACTCATCCAAAAATACAAGCTGTCCGTGTTAATAATGAGTTTTAGCAGCTCAGAACACAAAATGAAACCAAAATTTGACAAAATATCGAGTTCTTTAAAACTACAACCACGATGCTTCTGTCACGTGATCAACCAACTGGCAGATGATCGAGAATGTTATTCATAGACCAAGAAGTTCATTGCTAGGTCGTCTAGGAAGTTTTTATCTTGTCTCCTTGCTGTCCAACTGTCACCTAAGTGCTCCGGTTGTCTAGGAAGATAGAGCTGCGGTGTTGTATGAATTCAGTTAACTGTCCAGACCACACAAAATGGCGGCAAGACATCCGGACCAGGAGGTGGGTTTTTTTTGAGACCAGCTCGTGCATGATATCGCACACACACACACGAAGGCACGCGCGCGCACATAGCACGAACTTTGAACACAGCTCTGAAGCCCTGACTTGGCAATTGCAAGAAGCAAATAAAGTTTTAATACTTGAGGTGGCAGGATAAAGGTAGACAACCTGCCAAACATCCGCCGTCCGTTGGTGCTCGAGCTGCTGCTGTCTCGGGGTTTCAGCCCTGGGTAAGGGGTCAAGCTAATGACAGACGTAACCACGGCAGCAGTGTGAAGCTGACAGAGCATCCTTGACATCCTCCATCACCACCACCACACTGCGTGCATATCATTGCAAGACAAAATGATGAGGAATATGGTGAAAAAAGTGACCAGAAACTGCCTGGAAGTGTGAACTTCAATAAAACCCACTTTGCTAACGAGGGAAAAGGTTGTTGCTTTTTGAAAATGTTTGCTCTCTCTCTCACACACACACGACTAATGCTTCAGAGAGGAAACCAAACAGAAAATAAGGACAACCTGTGGAGAAACTTGCAGGATATAGTGAATATTACATCCTTTTAATCTCAAATGTCAGCAAGTTACACTACTCTGAGAAAGCACATCAAAAACTGTATACTGGTGAGGAATATTTATGAGGCACTGGATGTTTGTCATGACTCTGACAATTAAAGTATAAACAAAGATTTTACAAAGCGGCTAAAAAAATTAAACGCATCCACCCAGTAAGCAATTCATGTACATCAATTCCGTCATGTATGCGAGAAGAAAAGTGATTAATCATCCGACAGTTGCACATCTGAACTTATATATCACTCGCCCCTCTTATCCTACCCTGTGATAAAAAAAACATTTTAAAATGCAGTTAAAGAAAAGTTCTAATAATACTTATGCAGGAGACAGAAGCATTATTGTTCCAAAGTTTTCTGTTTCTACACTCTTCAAAAATATTTTTAAAATGTCATCCTCATCATGCTCACTTTGCTCCACCTGCACAATAGTTCTTGAGTTCTCTGCACGACTTATTTTGCTAATGCAGTGAAAGTGGTGAAATAAAAAGGAAGATGACAGTCTGCTTCATTCCCCATTCTCTGGGATTCTCGCTGAGGGGAAATGCACTGAACACATGACCATGTTCAGAATACATATATCATCACTTCAGAAAGCTTAAATAAGAAAGTTTACATCAGGTACAACACTGGGTGATCGACCTTTTAAAGTATATAAATAAAACACTGCCAATATAAGGTCAATACCCATTAGAACTGGTTATAAGCAGCAATAGTCGTGAGTAAATTTTCAGCAAATAATGCCCACCTCTGCTGACTTTCAGCAACTATACATGATACACACATTTAAAGCGAGGGCTGTTCACATACATTTCATGCTGCAACTAACCATCACCCTTAATACGAGTCCCCTTGCTTTATAGATGAGACCAAATAGAAGGCAAAAAGGTGAAATATAACAAGAATGAATTTAGTACAACCTGGAACCTTCTTATCTGTGGACAGCATTAAGTTCAGCACTGAAAATTCCTTCTTCAAATCCTGAGATACAGACGGTTAAGCAGAAACCTTACTAGCTGGGGCCATCTTAAAGTTAGCCCAAAGCATGTTCTGTGTCAAACAAGTTGCAGCATGAGAAACAATGGAAGATGCTCCGGAAGTTGTTATAAGCTATTAAAATGTTTTGTTCGAGAAACAGCATATTTCATTTCTTACTTTTAATTCTCAAAACTGGCACACACACACACACACAAAAGAAAAAACCATCAAATAAACCACGCACAAAATCCCTGGTCAGAACTAATTGGCTGATGGAAAGCTGATACATAATAATGCTGAATACTGCTGTAATCTGCAAGCTAATTGACCCAATCTGAACAGATTCTTGGTTTGCGTGGGCAGATGATGGAAAACCGTTACTAGGAAGAATCTCAAGACAGCTTACTGCTGCCTTAAAGAAATCACTGTAACAAACCATAAATGTCAGCAGATATCTTACTTATGGGGAATGTAACTGACAACAGCATGTTCAAAACAAGTAAATACATTTTACAAACTCTTGACAACAGGGTGCTAAACAAAATACACAGAACAAAGACACTTGCACAGTACAAAGCAAGAAAAGTTGTGCTGAAAGCCATTCAATGGTTTATTTCAGACTGTCTTTATTTAAAGCATTCATCTCTTTTATGCAGATTCAACTCCAGTACATTCAGCAAATCCACCATTCTGTACATATTTAAGTCTGTACAATTACTATTCAAAGACAATGTACATGACTGCATATTGCTACAACAAGCAAAACACAATTACTACATTTCTATCATACACTTTATAAAATAATTTCACAGATCACTGTAAAATGCAGAGACCTCTGTCATCTGCCTCTTAGCCCAGCTTGTGATCATTATTAAATATATTTACATACATTCAGATTGCACCCTGTATTTAATCTTTATTTCATTATTGAACTTTTTACATGCTAAAATATCCTAAATCAACATTACTGTGGTTTAAAAAAGAATCAGTTTGGTATCTTTACTATGATTGTATTTTATGATGAGTACACATGTAGCAAACACATGATCAATTAATGCCCTCATTTACAGATATGAGAGGAGGTAAAAGACTGCACTCATCTTCACATGAAAACTCATATCTACAGTTAATAAATTTAACAAGCCTGTTCCTGCTTAATTTCTGTGATATATTTCTTAATTCGACAATGACGATGACCAACTTTATTTGTCCTATTGGGCAATTTGAACATGGGAAGGTGCTCTAGTTACAAAGTAAAAGTTAGAAATAAAAATAAGAAATGAAGTTTGTTGCAAGGTGCAGCGTTAAAGGATGTCAGCATGAAAAACGAAGGCAAGTGACAATTATATATATAATAAATAAACAACAAACTTAGATTAAGAATAATCATGTGTGCACCTATTGCATCGCACACACACACACAACCCCCACTGACACTTTATCTGAGATTGAGCAGTTGGACTGCAGATGACACAAACGATTTCAGGTGTCTATTACTTTTACATATAGGCACAGCATAGTGTTTACCTGAGCTTAATAATACAAATTCTCTTGTTAGTACATGTTCAGGTAATGAGTAAATGCAAGAAGCTTTCCTTACTATTTGTTGGTCACAGAAAGAAGCCAAATATCTCTGTTTGATAAAAATTATCTTAGAACAGATGTGGACACGACTGTTCAGACTATTCCTATCATGGACCGAGAGATCGCGAAACCAGCACACAAATTCCAAAACCTCACATTCCTAGCTTGCCTCAGTTCATGCATGATTCACTCTTACTGTAAATAAAATATTAGACCTCCCAACTCCCTTTGTATTAACTTTTTACAATTTTTTTTTTTAGCTTAGCAAAGAAATATATATGGCTTCTTGACTATGCATCATCAATTAAGCTACAACAGACTAGAGTAGGTTTCTCTGTTTGTTCCCTATAACTGAACGTTCAATATACTTTAAAAAGAAAACAACAACAAACAAACAAAAAAAATACCTTCAATTTTCACGCCACAATTTTTGGTAGCTACCTTCTATGAAGACTACAACAAATGTAGATTTAATTTGTAACTTATTTACAAAATGTACAACATTTTGCTACAAAGCCATGGATCTAGGGGCTGCCTCTCAACATCTTCCCTGAGACCAGCAAAAGAATATTTTACAGAATTGAAAAAGCATGTGATAAGTTTTTGAAAACATCTTCTACAGTATCCATATGGTTTAAACGTTGATCACCTTCTTGTTAATAATCATCTTCATAGCCCTCTTCATCATATGTCGTTTCTAAAAGAAAGCAGAAAGAAAGCATTTTCACTTTGCACTCAAAGCTTCCAGCAACTCAGTGGTAAAAAAGTCGGTCTAATGAAATTATCTAATAAAGTAATAAAACGAAACAGAAAAACTTCCTCACAAAGGTGTCTAGGCAGTTTTTCGATTAGCTCTGCTAACAATAACTTTTTTTTAATATTGTCAGATTCATGCTAGAACTTATTTCCTAGGCTTAAGGTATTTTTTTGGTCCTATGCTCCACTGGGGGTGAATAGGAATAAGAAGAAGAAGAAGGTATTTTTTGAAAGTGTTTTTGCCAAGGTATGCCTTAAGTGCGGTGGAAAGGAATTTTTAAATGTGGGTCCAAATACTTCAAACGATTGTTGTTACAACAATATTTAATCTTTATGTATATTTATATCCAAGCTACACACACATTAATTTCTATGTAACTGCTTTTCTGTTCAATATGAAGTTTCTAAAAACTCTACATAGTTGATTATAGCAAAAATTATGTGCTTAAAATGATCTTAATGTTTTTCCGTTTCACACAAAATTAAGAAAGGATATAAAAAAAATTTTAAATAGCATCATTAAACAGAACTACTTTGTAACTTATTTTATACAGATATGATTCCTCTCCCACCTTTATTCGAATTCCCCCATAAATGCATTTATTTGTAGGCATTTGAATTATATCCATAAATCACCTAGGAAAGGCAACTCAAGTACTTAGTAAATGTGACCATTATATGAACAAGTATTACCTGGGATAGCAAAGTAATCTCGTGCACTGAGTTCAGCCTCCTCTTCCTCTTCATCCTCTTCAGCTAATTCCTCCTCTTCTGCAAATAAAGTAAGGTAAAGGCATGCAAGCAATCGAAAAGGAAACTCAAATATTAAAAGGCATCCAAACCAGGGCTATAATCAATAAATACTGTAAATAAGTTACAAATATGCAGTCTCAAATGATGTAAACTATGTTATTACTTCTACTGCTATCAACATATAAAAAGCAAATCACTAAATCTTTAAAAAAAAAAGACAAAAACAGGTGTTACATGTATTTCAAGGGCAAATTTATACCTCTAAGGCTCTTCAGCAGTGCTGATGTTAAATTAAAAAAAGATTTTTAAAAATGAATCTGTTTCATTCCTTTTTGTTCCACATAATCTTGATTAACTTGTTTACTAATGGCAGAAGCAAATGTTGTATCTTTGTAATGCATCTTGTCTATGGTATTCTGCTCAATATGTTGCCAATGTCTAATCTTGCTTCTTGAGGCAAGCTCCCCATTAACATGCAGACATGCACAAACACAGACACAGCACACCACACCTGCTCATACGCTTACACTTTCCCACTCAACCCATAAATTGCAAATATCATTAGATATTTGTTTGTGTCTTTATGAGACACAGAAAGTTGCATAAAAATGCAAAAATAGACAATCACTTTTATACTCCCTCCCAGCCCCTCTTTTCCATCCTACCTCTGCACTTTCTCACGTGCATGCATTTCAACAAAATGGGGTACATTAAAGAGAATGAAGAACTTAAAAAAAATCCATCATTGTAAAACAGTAAAGATTTATATAAAAATTTATATAAAGATTTATAGTAATGATATTAAAGTTCAGTAGAAGAAGGTTATTCACTCAGTGTTGGTGAATTAGTATTTTGTACCAATCTCAGGTCAGAAGAGAGAAGGAGGGGGCTCAAAAAAACTTCCTCTAAAGTGGAACAATCTTAACTCTACCTATACTGTTTACACTACTGAATGCATAGCTACAGCTCAATTGTGTCAATATGTCTGTATTGAACGAGTTAAGACTCAAACCTACCTGGCTCCTCATACTGAACTGGGCCACTTTCAACCACAACTACTGAAGCCACATCATCACTTCCTTTTATCTTCTGCTTCTCCTCGATGGGTTCTTGAATTTTGATTTTCTTGTGCACTGACTACAACAGAAGCAACAGGATCAATAAAAGATATATCATCTAAAGATTTGCATCAGTAACTAAAAGCCACAAGACATACATAAATGGTTTTGTGTGCGTCAATACTTCCAGCAAACTAATACATATTGCGTCAAGGCCTACAGCCTAAGGGAAAGAAACATAATAAGCAGTGGGTGGGGGGAACTGGTGTTTTACTTCGAGCCAGCAACTAAAACTATATCATGGCAAAGGCTGTAAACAGATGCCACATGCAGAGAAAGAACAGCATGCCCAAGACGAGAGCTGAACCCAGGACAGCCAACCTTTACTGCTTCGGTGACAGGCATTGTGCCACAGGACTGCCCTAACATAATAAGCAGACCTCACTCAAAAGGCAATGTTTGTGCTTTATGCCGTGGCAGCAACTAGGGCTATATCACGGACTCAAAAGGCAATATTAAATTAGAATAAAATAATATTCTATCTTTAAAATTGTTTTAAAATTGTGCACCTGGAACAAAGAAATAAATCTTTGTACAAGCTACTAGCTAAATATAGTTCTTTCGTGGTCACACGTTCTCACCTCAACTTTAATATCTGTGAATAGGCTGGGACGTTTGAATCTGAAAAAATTACAATAGTTAAGCTTTTAATGAACTTAGCATGGTATTACATCCAATTTTTGTCATCTACAGTTTCATTACATGAGCGAGCCAATAGAGAGGCTAAACCAAATTACAATTTGTACTATGCTTGATGCCTTTCATTTGGCCAACAGGACTTTATCTGCAATTAGCAAAGACGATAATAACACATTATACTAAATGGTACTCAATCAATTTTTTTTTAATCTGTCAAACATACCTATTTAATGTTGGCTCCTTTTTCTGATTTTTTTCATTATCAGCAGGACTTCCACTTAAACCATGAATTTTTTCTTTGTCTGTCTGTGCTGCCTGAATGTTGAGGTCATGCAGCACCTCATAATTAATTTTATTTGACAACTTTCTTTCCTGTATTATCATGGCTAGTGCCTCTCTGGCTGAAGAAGCCTCTGTCAGTTGATTCCTCTTTTTGTGCTTTCTTTTCTAAAGAAATAAAAATACAAAAGCCAGTATTGAAAAAAAAAAAGATAAAATACCAATATTTATATACAATTAAAAGATTATAAATCCCTTCAGCATAAAAAAATCCAAAATAATTGAGGCACTATAAAGAAGGATCTTTGCTTTTCAATAATTTTATGTGGACAAAATGATTTTCAACATACATTATTTTTTTTTATTATCAACTAAGTGGTCTCCAAAATGATAATACATGTACACCATACTTTTTCAATAATGTAATCAAAACATTTATTAGCAGCATACCTTTTTTTCTAATTTTTGTCCTGCTTCTTCTTGTTCTTTCTGTTTTTTCTCTTCTTTTTCTGACATAAAGAGAAACATATTTATAACAAAACTCTGCAGTACA
>SRHC01000323.1:402270-462328 GCA_004794325.1 Pomacea maculata
CATACCTTTTTTTCTAATTTTTGTCCTGCTTCTTCTTGTTCTTTCTGTTTCTTCTCTTCTTTTTCTGACATAAAGAGAAATATATTTATAACAAAACTCTGCTGTACACATGAATGAAATGGCTACACAAACATTTTGTCATGATAATGTATGTATAAATAAACTAAAACCTAAAGTACTTGCTTTACCAAGAGATACTTTTTTCAAACTGGAAGTTGAAAAGGCATAATGTTCAAAACCAAAGCTAATGAGTTTTTTTTTTAATTTTAGAAGTATTTCCTAAATGCTGATTTTTAAAGTATACACAACTTCTAAAAGGTTTTCAGACACGTCTAAAGGGTATGTGTATAAATATATATATAAAATGAATCAAAATTTCTACTTATACATGACGAAGAACAGATAAAAATTATACCTGTACATATGAAGACATGCAATCAGCTACACACATGCATACTCACACAAACCCTTTTCACTAAATCTATTCAAGGTATCAGAAACAACCTTTTTGTGCTTTCAAGTAGTCTTCATTTTCTCTCATCCATATCTTTGTCTTGACACGCACCTCTTCCTCGCTTAGTAAAAACTGCAAAGATGGTTATAGTTATGATAGACATCAAAGCCTTTCCTTAAACACTGCATCAAAGAAATTTTCAATAGATTCTGATAGAGAGAATATAAATAAATTCTGTAAATTTCAGCGCCTGAAACACTGCAGTCTAATTTCAAAGCTTGCTATCTGCACCTACAGTCCTGCAAAATCTTGCTCCCGCACACGAATAACATGTGACATTACAGCTGCTGTCTCTGTAAGCATATAATGGAAGGAAGTTGATCCTTTGTCATCTCAACAATTAATCTTTTGAGAACATGTGAAAACTTATTCCATCACTCCCTTTTCCTAAGCACTCAACATAACATAACAATTTCCTTATCGGTGCTCGGAGCTTTTAATATTCAGTACTTTCTGGGCAATTTGTATTAGCCATACTGTGGTCGGCTGTGATGCCACCAGTACTGATACCACACACGGCTTCAGGCCCAAATGGCAATTTGAACAGGCAAGGAAAATGTATCTTTTAAATTTTTTTAGATTTGTGTTTCTTCTTGCAATCTTATGTTCAAGACATTAATAAGTGATATGAAAGGAATCTTTTGAACTGATATGTCACCAATCGGGTAGGTCTTCAAGATATAACACACTTTTGCTTCTACAGAATTTTGAATACTAATGGAGTCTCTGCTGCATACACATATCTGCATAGCCTATAGTCTTAAGTCCAGCTATATCCAAATGAGAGATTACAAAGCTACATATAACCAAATTTATATAAAACAGAAATTACCATAACCTCAAAGACTATTACTGCCTACTATCTACAACTGAATACATTTGTTTCATAATCAGGGCAGCAAGATATACCAAAAGTCTCCAATTCAGGCATAAATTAAAAAACTGTAAAAGTTATCATTTAATAAAGCATATAGCTATGCATGAAAGATTTAATACACAATTCAAATTAAAAGATAAATAAATTTTTTACCAATATCTTTTTATTAGTTTTCTGAAACTTTTGCCTGCACTATATACTATACAGTCTGCACATTTGTTTTCACAAACAAACAAAAAAATAGATAAAATAAAAATTCACTGCTCACCTTATCAAGTTCACTGTCATCAATACCATCTAGATCAAGTTCACCTCCAACTACTGACTCTCCAGCTGAGGATGAAAAATATTTCCAGGCATTGATTTCTTACATCAAATCAAATACTGCTGTTAAACCCAAAACTGACCAACATTTATACCTTGCATTTAATTCTTCCAAAAAGCTCACTTGGAAAAGAATATGAAAAAGAATCACCCTTAATGCTAAAAAGTGTTGTGCATCACCACTTTTACTGAAATACTGACCAGGTGATTTAAAGTTACCCTAGTCAAACATCAATTAGAAAAATAACTTATTCTGTTACATCTGGTTATGAAATATGAAATTATGTGGATTCACAGCAAGAATCCAAGTGGTAAAGAAAGAAATTGGGGGAAAATCACAGCAAACCTTTGTTTTCTTTTGATGTTATGCACTCCTCAACCATTTCTTTTATGCCAAGACTGGCTGCTGTTGGGGCAAGGTTTGAGACTCGCAGACTCCTGTTAAAATCCCCTCCATCAAGAGCACTTTCTGCTAGTTGGGAGATCTCAGGTTTGTTTTCACTGACTTCAATCAATGGCTGATTAGCCAGATCAATGCCGTCAACGAATCTCAATGTTTCTTCCTCGATAAATTTTGTGACCTCATCAATGTCATTATTAGGACTGTCATCTACCATTTCTGCAGAATGACAAACAATGATTCAATAGATTACATCTAAATGAGAAAAGAAACAATAATTACTCATTTACTGGGTTCTTTCTATCTAGATATTTAACCTGTTTATCTTCTGTAACTAGATATTAAAAACCAATGGCTGAGTTAAAAGTCAATAGTTCTAGAGGCAGACTAGTAAGACTTGCAAGAACAGCGACAAAAATTCAAGGTTGTTTTAATTCAAAGCCTCTCATTTTATTCATAATTACAAAAGATATAAATGTAGCATTTATTCTTGTTCAAAACAGAGAGAAAGAGAGTGAGATGATTCTGAAAGAAACACTGAATCACAAATCCTGATGAATGAATCATGCAACTTTTATGTACTGCTTACTTGCATATGCTGCAAAGATACCCCGTGGTTTTTTGGGCTCAAGTGATTTCTCAATCTCTTGTTGGAGGTTGCTAACTTCAGTGGCTAGCTGATTTGTCAATTGAGGATTTTGTTCTTCAAGCTAAGACAATAAAAGTAAGATTAAACACTGAGCTTCAGATGGCTTAAATGTGATGGCTAACTTTTAACACTTTCTCAAACATGTTAAAATTGAAAAATCACATCCACTCAGGTGAGCAAGTGACATTGAAATGTAAAAAATTAAAAAATATCACATGCATGAGAAATGCTACCTGTGCCAGTTTTGATCTCATTTTTCCCTCTGTGAAACATGGTGGATCCTGCTCTTCTTCGAGGTCAATGTTGTGAAACTCTTCAATAGTCAGCTGAGATGATGGAGTATCATGAAACTCCATAAGCCTACAACACAAAGCAAGACAAAAGCATGCACATGTATATCTAAATGATTCACAGGTGTTGCAATAAATGCACTCATTAAAAATCTCATTAAGTGGGATTTACTTTCATTAATTATAACAGTTATGCAATAAGAAGCAAATCCTAATACTATACTGACACAAGCAAGGACAATAAACGAATAGAAACCTCACGTGCCCACTTTCTCTCTCACACAAAATTGCATAATTATACCTCCCTTGAAAACACAAAAATAAAAGGATCTATTGTATTTATCACCCTGTTCCCATTTTTTTAAAATTACAAAATGTGAACAGAATAGTTCCATATTCACTATTCTCAGATAAACTGCAATGTCTTGAAAAGTTTTAAACTGTATCCTCTTTTAGCGTAAATTTTTGTAACTCAGAAATTTGTCTTTTTAAATTCAAATGCTTTAATAAGAAAATTGAAATGACAAATAATTGAGTAGTAAATGAGAACAGAAATTTTTTTAAGTACCTTTTACGGATAGTAGCTTCACAAACTTTGACCACTTTTATTATTTCCTTGACAGATCTGGCAAAGTCATGCATTCGTGCAGCCACCAAGAGAGCTGCACACATACACACAAAAGTTTACCATCACTCTTAATAAATAATAATTCTAGCAAATATGAAGTGCTGTTTATGATTCTGAGTGAGCAAGCATGAAAGAGATTGTATCCAAACATAATGATAATGAATATACAAGACCATGCCTCATACTTTGCTGTATTATAATTTAAACTATTATTTTTAAATGGCGCTATTTACCATGTTGTTTTCGATGTACTATAAAAATAACAGATGTCTTTAAGTATCTATGCCATTTTATGCATCAAAGTAGCTTTTACAAAGCCACACATGGTCAATCACCAGAATATTATATTCATCTCAAATTTTTTTCTGAAAAACAAGAAACAGTTCAAACCTGCACCACATAAACCTGAGGGCCTGCGCCCTGTATGCATCCAGTCACGCTTCATTCTGGCCACCAAGCGCAGAGCTGTCATAGAGACTTCGTGGGTCTTTTCTCCAAACTGAAGCTTGTGAGCGAATCTAGGCACATACAGGCATGGATCTGGGAAAATATTCGAAACAAAATTTGTGAAATTTTGCATGTATTATTTTGAATGCCAGCTTGAGTGAAACATTCTTTCAGTGATGATCTTAAGCCTCATCCTTTTTACCTATTATTTTATTATGTAATTATTTTAATAATAATCATAATAGTATTTGTATAGCACATTTCCCCACATAGAAGCAATCTCAATGCGCTTCACAAGAGACCAGGAGCAGTGGCGAAAGACGCCGTGTGATGTAGGCGTCACAATCGAGTACAAGCAAGCACGTAAACAACAAACATACATGAACATGCACCGGTTTGCAATACAAGAACATGAAGGAACGCAGAGATAGGTGTGGGGGAGAAAGAGATATGTTTTAAATTCAGATCAGAAAGTATGTACCAACTCTGCTATGAACAGAGACGGAGGCAGGCCATTCAAAATACTGGGGCCAGAGGAGAAAGAGCGACAGATGAACATCTCTAGTCTGATATGTGGAATAGGGGGGAAAAAAGGGTAAGATACCAGAAGCTGAGTATCGTCAGCGTACATGTGATACTGCAAGCCAAAGTGGTGGATCACAGGGTCTGAGGCACTCCATGAAACACCCCAGCACGTTCTGATGCAGAGCCGTGGACGTACTGGATGAAGACAGGTGGGAGTAGAACCAACAGGACGGTACCAGAGAGGTAGTTTGAAGCTGACAGAGGAGAATATGGTGGTCTGAAGCGTCAGGCAGATCGAGCACAGACAGGACTGATATTTGACCGCAGTTGTAAGTTGACACATTGGACAAGAGCAGTCTCAATGGAGTGGTGCTTACGGTAGGCCGACGGAAATAGTTCCAGGAAACTTATACACTAAAAGAAACAATTAAAACTTAGTTCCATTGTTCTTCTTGCATGTCCCTTTTTTTCTTTGTTTTTTTGTTTTTTTGTTTTTTTTGGTTGGTAATATAGGGGAAATGTTCTTTTTCAAAACAAGCAAATCCAACATGACAGCAGTTACGCTACACAGTTGTCGTCTGCAGCGTAAGGGAGGTAAGCCATCCCTGCCTAAAGAGTAGCAACTCTTACTCGTTCGCAAGAGGGCGCACCTGCTACAAAACTTTGGTAAACAAAAAACCCATTATCACAAGTGCTCGTTTTCGTACGATATGTGGTGACTTTCAAGTGGTACCACGTAAGCACTCATTTCAAACGTTACTTTGCATTTAGAGACAATAAAGCCGAACACTAAGTTGTATCATTCATATGATGATGATGCTTAAACTGAAGGCAATCTCCCTCGGCGTATACATTATTGTACAGTCTATCTGCATCCATGATCAGTTATTCCTATTAAGTAGTCTTTGCACTATATATATATCGATGTATTTCCATATCAGTTACTTTTGTTGTGTATATGTTTTCATTTATTTTACTTATAAAAAAATCATAACAAGTTATTTGCTAATAGCTATTTTGAAAACTAGTGTAACTCGGACACACACACACCCCTCATTTCGTCAACTAGGTCATTAACATTACATTTTCGAAATCAACAGAAATATGGATAGTGACTCATAAGTTTACTTCTAGTTTTGTTACAGATCCAATATCGTTCGCTTAATTTTCACTCGAATGGTGTTGATTGAAAGTTTTACTTTTGAACATTTAATTGCAATATTCTTCTATGCGTAATTCGTGCTTAGTGGAGTTCAAGGGTTACAAGGTCCAACAACTTTTTTCCCCGTCTTAGCAGCTGGGTATCCAATTTATCAGGAATAAAACGAGCAGAGAATCTGAGGATTAGGCTTTGCCTTTCACAAGCTTCTTTCTAAACATGAGCCGCTTACATCTCGCTGGCAATATTGCCGTAACACAGTAGATTTCTGATTTTGATAATCTTATAAACAAAGCAGAACGTGACGAGGTGTGTGTGCGCGAGCACATTTCGCCGGCCGGCAAGCTTTATTTCCCACCCGATAATGCAAGTGTAAATTCAATTTGCACATCTATGACAATTTAAAAACAATTACTACATATCAATTTAAAACAATTATATGGGAATCCTTAAAATTTTTTAAAACATTTCCTTCCGCATAACAATTTTTTTATGTTAATAAGTCACTTAAATGATATAGCTATAATTTCTTTAATGAAACTTGTTCCAGAGCTGCAGATTCAATAATGATTGCCGCCATAGCCAAGTCTTCCTTCCCTGCCCGTCTAAAGGATGATGATGATATTAACCAAGAGGTGCCACAAAATTATGTGGTTCCTGTCAATTCGTTCTCTACATCATTTCCATCAATTAGCAGGCACCATCCTCATGAAACTGGTGAACCAAATTACTGCGATCCCTCTGTTTGTCCATCTCAGTCGATGTCAGACACTGCAGAGAGACAGAATTCCGAAAACTCTACCTTAGTTTCAAATCCTACAGCAGTGGATGAACATAACTGGCAAGGTGGCCAGACATCCCTGAGGGAAAGAAATGCTGTCATGTTTAATAATACTCTCATGTCAGATGTCACTTTCATCGTGGGGACCACAAGCAGCCCTAGGAGCATCCCAGCACACAAGTATGTTCTGGCTACAGGAAGCTCTGTCTTCTTCGCCATGTTTTATGGAGGACTGGCAGAAGATGTTAGAGAAGTTACTATTCCTGATGTGGAGCCTGTAGCATTCCTGAACCTCCTTAGGTGTGTCTTTGGCTCATGACATTTTAAGTACCATTATTTCAATACTAAATGGGATGTAGTGATATGCTTCTGCATTCTTGCTTCCTTTATATATCATTTGAATCACTGAAACAAAACTTTTATCAGAGACTAGAGAGAAATTAAGAATTATGTGTTATCAGGAATGAGTATGGTTATAGCGTGTAAAATGCCTGGCTCTGTTCTTTTATTAAGAATCTTTAGGACGAAATCCTCATAGGCATGGTTTACTTTCTGCTTATCAAAAACCATTTCTGTTTTTTAGGAGTGAAGAAATTGAAATATATGAAAATCTAACACTGCCTCCTTTAGATATTTATGATTGCACCCACTATATTTTTTTTAAATTCTTTTGAAAATTATTGCAGATACTTGTATACAGATGAAATTCAAGTGGAAGCTGATAATGTTCTTGCCACATTGTATGCAGCCAAGAAATACATGGTGTCACATCTGGCCCAAGCTTGTGTTCATTTTCTGGAGACCAGTCTTAGTGCCCGTAATGCTTGCATCTTGCTCAGCCAAGGTAGGCTCTTTGAAGAACAGCGTCTGATGCAGCGTTGTTGGGAGGTCATTGATGCTCAGGCTGAAGAAGCACTGCATTCAGAAGGGTTTGCTGAGGTTGACCATAAGACTCTAGAATCCATCCTGAGCAGAGAGACTCTAAATGCCCAAGAAGCATCCATATTTACTGCTGTGATGAGGTGGTCTGAAGCAGAGTGCTGTCGCCAGGGCCTGCAAATGACAGCTGAAAACAAACGCCATGTACTGGGGCCTTGTCTACACCTTGTTCGCATGCCTGCTATGATGCTGGAAGAATTTGCAAATGGTCCAGCACAGTCTGGGATCCTTACTCTCCAGGAGACCACTGACATCTTTTTGCACTTCACAGCACAGATCAAACCAGAGCTAAGTTTTGATTGCAGGCAGCGGAAAGGCCTGGCACAGTATCGTGTCCACCGATTTCAATCTTCTGCCTACCGAAGCAACCAGTGGCGTTACAGAGGCCGCTGTGATAGCATCCAGTTTGCAGTGGACAAACGCATTTTCATTGCAGGGTTTGGGTTGTATGGATCCAGCAATGGGTCTGCAGAGTATCACATAAAAATAGAGCTGAAAAAAAATGGGTTTGTCCAGGGGCAGAAAATCACCAAGTTCAAGTCTGATGGATCCAGCAACACCTTTCCTGTGTTGTTTGACATACCTGTGCAGATTGATCCAGATGTCTTTTACACTGCAAGTGCCATTCTTGAAGGTTCAGAACTCAGTTACTTTGGCCAAGAAGGTTTAGCTGAGGTTCAGTGTGGCAAAGTTACCTTTCAGTTCCAGTGTTCTTCTGATAGTACAAATGGCACTGGCGTTCAAGGTGGGCAAATTCCCGAACTTCTGTTTTTTTGCTGAATATGAAGTGCAAAACATACTGTACTTATTCTGTAAACTTGATACAGAAAATTTAAATTAAAAATTTCTGTTAATGGCATTTTACAACTGAAGCAATCTTGAATCCCAAGTAGCCTGTGGATCTGTATCCTCTCTTCTAGTCATATTTGTGTTATGATTGATATGTTATGACTGATTAATAAGTTTAAGATTAGCTTGAGATTTGTTCATTTGGCTTAGCAGTTCATAGAATCAACTATCAAAATAATCATGCATGTTGACAACACATAATTTAAAATCTAGTCACCAATACTCCCTTTATCTGTCTTTTTGATTGTTTTATTAAATTGAAAATTGGGAAAATAAAAATAACTTTTGGCTATTTTTTTTATCATTGACCACAGAATGTCATTAAAATGTGTTTAAACAAGAGTGAGTTGGGATGGTGAAGGTATGGAGATGAATGTGGATATGTCATAAAGAAATGCATAAATAAGAAAATGATGTAAGCAACATAGCTGTCTAATGAACAAAATAAACCTTGGACTGAGACTGTGCAATACACAGGCACATCTGTGCAGACACCAGATTCTATCATTACAATGCAAGACATCAGAATGACAAAAAGAACTATGCTAAATTAAAGAGGAGCATTTTAACTCCAAACTGGGAAGAACAAAACACAATGACACATCTGGAAAATGCTTGGATCTGAACATAATATACCACATAAATTACACTTCATTCTGCATATTAATGTAGAAAAATTAGTACATTTCTTACTGGCGATTTATTTTTGAAGGTGAGGGGAATGGGCCTGGAAAGAAAATAGTGTTAACCAAGTATGCATACCGGTATAAACACAAAAATGTGCTCCAGAACTTGCATGAACAATGTCTTTAAGGTGGCTTTATAGTAACGATTTCCTACACATCCTGAACAACTAAGTGTGTTTTGATACACACGGACAATTTCTCTCTTTCTCCTATACACAAAATGCAGGTATAAATAAAATGCACAATCTAGACAAACACCAACACCAGGCTTGAGAGTGATGTCCTTCCACCTAACTGGCTGGAGGGGACCAGCTCTCTGTTGTTTTGTCTCGTCTGTGGATCTACATCAAGTTTTGGTTTCTCCTACTCATCTGTGATGCTTGTTGCACCATTCACCTCTGTTATGGATTTTTCTTCTGTGCTTGTGTTGCGTCATTACTTACAATAGACATCTTCCACTGACGCCTTCTGTCTTCTCATGTTCTTCCATCTTGCTTTGGAGTTTTGACTGCACTGTGCCTTCTTTACTGACGACACTTCTAGTTGCTCTGGCATTGTGGACCATGCCATTTTCCATTTATTATTTACAAACCACGTAGGTTGCTACATGTTGTGTAGATTAGATTCTGGATTTATGCGCTTCACCAATGTCGTCTGGTTGTGAGATGTGTTTGTGTCATCCTGCATCTTGTTCCCTGCATGACACTTCGTTTCTTCAGAGCCAGGACTGTGCTCTGCTCTCAACTGTGTTGCCATTTTCATAGTGATCTGCCGGAGCTAGAATTCATACATATCTTGCAGGGTGCACTGCATGCTCTGGAATGCTTCCATAGCAAAGGTATCCTACATAGGAGTGTGAAGGCTAGTCATGATTTAATACCAGATAGACAACAAGTATGTCTCACTAGCCTCCACAATCTCTTTCTCTCCACAGTTGTAGGAGGCCGGCGCTTGTGAACAGTTTGACTACCCCAACTTGCTGACGGTTGCCTCCAGTATTTTAGTCCGGAAATTCTTGAATAGAATCTGGCTATTTCTCCGTAATAGTAAAACTAACCTGATGATCTTACTGCTAGAATAAGGCTATTTTTCAGTGATTGTTTTTGAGAACAGCATTCATTATTATTACGTTTGTGTGCTTTGCTTTTCAGTAAAGCGTTTTGAGCCTACCTTTAATGGTAGGGGAAAGCGCTATATAAACAAACATATTATTATTAGGCCATCTATACACTTTTGTGTTATATCTGGTGATAAGCTTTTAGAAACGCTTAAAAAAATTTCTTTTTGCTGACTAACTGAAAAGCTAAAAGTATTTCAAAGAGAAAATCCACAATTTAGATCACATCTCAAATGTGAGACCCCTTAATTCTCAGCACAAACATTTTTAACAGTGGTCACCCTTATATGCATTGAAAAATCTATTTCAGTCTTAAAATGGTGCTGATAAAGTGTTTTCCTTGCAAAATGTTTGAAGCTTACTTACCTATGGCAGGAATATTCAAGCAGAGTTCCTTAGAGATGTGTAAAAATGTCTTCCCAAGCATATAAACATTCACCTGAAATGTTTAAAAAGAATTTTTATCACGTTTTAAAATTAAAGCTTTATGATCATCCTTTTAACTAACATATACATTTTGATATTGAGATTTACTCTTTTACTAGGATCAAAAAAGACAATTTTAGTAATAAACACTAAGTTAGCTATTTTTGCAAAAGTTTGCTATGGTATAACCTTTAGATCAAGAATTTTTTGCATTGCTCCTTGATAGTGTAAGCAGAATAGCTCTCCAAAGCACACTGCTTTTCTAATTCATAGAGTAAATCTGGGGTTGTTTTTTTTTTAATTACTCGTTAGACCAATAAAACTGCTAGTGGCTGACAGACAATCGTAGGATTTTATCATCATTTGTCATTTAGTTATAGATACTCATTGAGAGAAAACTTCAAGAAGAAGAAGAGAAAGGATATATACAAACCTGTAGCACATCACTGAAGTCCAGAAGCATATGTTGAACCCTCAGTTAAGGATAAGACAAAAGATTTGAAAAGGTTGTAGGTAGCAGGGCATCACACCCATCGAGAATGTGACTTCAAAAGCCTTCCTCAATTTCGGACATACAACAATGCATGCTTTCTAGAAGCTTTATTTATATCAGATTCTGCAATAAATGGTTTTGTTCTATGCATTTGACCACAAACAGAATGTGCTTTGTAAAATAAAGGCAAGCTGATGGATAGTTGTCATGCTCTCTGGCTTGAACCAGAACATCTAAACAAAAGGATATGAGGTGTTCCTTCTGTTCTGCAAACAAGATAAAGACATGTAGCAATTACATGTGTTATCTTCCGACCACGAGTTAGCCGTTTGGTCACTGCCATTTTGTAGAAGTTAAATGCAGTATCCATGCAGTGTTGGTTTAGTCGAAGCTGTGCTCCAATTTCTTGAATCTTTCGCTTTCCTAACAACAGAGAAAAGACTCCAACTGATGAATGACAACAACTTTTTATACCTAGAAAGCAAAAAATAATGTATGGGATGACATGTTTTGCAGCAAGCATTTTGATTAAAAATATTCTGATAAAGCTATTTTATAGGATGCTTCGAATGCTTTTAAAAACTAAATTCGTCTGTTTGAGCTTTCACTGAAATTTCAAAAAATGAAAATAATCACAGTTTTATTTTGGTTTCCAAGATTTATTATATAGATTTTTCTTTGAATTTCCTCCCACATGAGATTTCAACTAATTGTACACCTGTAGATACTTTTTAGATGGATTTACCATTCTGCAGTGTGACTGCTCTGGACTCTCTTCCGATTCCATGAGAGAAAGTTCCTCCAAATGTATGAGACTTTGTTCCTGAAATGAAAATATTCCTCTTTGCATCTTAAAAAGCCATCTTTATTGTCTTATAATAATGAGTCACACAACATTTATCTACAATTTAGGGATCGGTAAAGTGACTGAACACACAACACACACGTTATGCAAAGCCAGTTGCATGACAACCCAGCTGTTTACAAAAAAGTGAGATAAGAAATGCCCATATTAATGTTACTATAGTTGTCGTTTCCTCATATAAAGAAATGAACATCAACACTTTAAAACAGCAAAGGCAATCTTGTCAAAAGAGAAACATGATATCTCATGAAGCTCAGCCCAGGACTATTAAAAGGGTTAAAGTTAAAGAACTTGGTACCAAAACAACTTTTTGTTCCTAATCACCCCAGTGGATCAAAACAACTGCTTCATATTTATTTAATGATATTAAAACCTGTTAAAAGAAACTGCCCATCCAGAGTCAAATCAAATTATTGAAGTTTATAGGTGGTACTTTAACCATTAAATATCCTTTTTATTGTAAGGTTAAATTGAATGCTTCCCAAAACATTTAACAAGTGATGAAAGAATTATATGAATTATGCACCCCATTCTCTGAAAACAACACTGACATCAAGAATTACCCAGGAGGACCACTCCAGCAACTTCACAAACTGACAAATCTTAAATCTCTATCTTGCTTACAACTATGATATTTAAAAAGAAACTTACCATCATTGGAAACAAACTGTCCAATGACAGAAGCACCACCAGCTGCATTCTCCTGAAACTGTACTTCTGAGACAATAATCTGATCCTCTAAAACTGACCCACAGCTCGTACAGACTGCATCCCCTCTGCTTGGATCAATGTCAATTTCATTGCAGCCACAATGCTGACATACTTTTTCTGACATGATTACTGTCAGCTATATGGACTAATCATGCCAGCTGAGCCGTAGTTGTGATCTGCCTATTTATAAAAAAACAAATCTAAAAATTAAAGTAGTCAAATAAATGTAAATGCATTACATGTTTGCATAACACTTCTTTTTAATTTAATGCTTTTGAAAATAAGATGCAAACTGAAATGTAATACCTGTAATCTTATTAATCATTCATAACACATTGTAGTCTTAGTACTTACGCACAGTTTAATAGTAACAGAATGGCACACGTGATGGTAAGTTTTAAAACCTTAAGTTCTGAGGACATTCGAATGAGGTATGGGATGAAGTGGTTACATTTCTTGGCCTTACTACTTTTGGAGTTTAACACTCACCCACACTTTTATACCTTATTAGCATAAGGTTTAAAAATAATTTTAATTGGTGTAATTTATCGTCGGGCTTTGAAAATCTTCTACAAAAAATATTCTTCTTTTCCAAAGAGAAATACATTAAGAATAAACATGCATACCCTAAAACACACACACACTGGCAGAAATACATTAAGAATAAACATGCATACCCTAAAACACACACACACTGGCACACAACAACACGCAACAGCCTGAAAAAGTCGCATGCTCGCTGGGTTGAACTGGAACTATGCTCCTGTGCATTGCTTACATCTTATATAATGCGTTTCTTTTGATTAGTTCTTCTTCCAATAAACTGCTTCCTCGTCAATTTCTATCTTTATTATAAAATAGGATTTAACCACCCTTACCGAAATCATATCGATGCCAGCACTAGTCATGAGTGTATGACCACTAGCTAACCCACGAAGTATTTTATAATTTCACGTGTGTTTCTGTTCTAAAATGATTCAGTATATCCAAAATTACTATTTTAAAATCCCACCTATTAAAAACTGTTATCAAACCTTATTTGGCCAGCTTCTTTTCCAACATATTCTGAAAGAATATTATCCTAAAATCCAGATTACACCATATGTACATCAACTACAAAACCTTGAATAGTTTGATTCGAATATGGTTCATTATGAGAAACATTTTCACGCAGGCGCATTAAGTGCAGGGTCAGATCTTCCGGTCGTCGGAATGTTTAGTTTGTCCAATACAGGTAGGGGATTAGGGTAAATTTACTGACTCATATGTTTCAAAAATAGTCTTCGTCATCAGGAGGACGGTCCAAGCGCAGGGCAGTTGCTGTATCTCTCACTGGTAAGTAATATTTTATGGACAAAAAGCCTAATTATCGGTGTTTTAATGGGACCGTTCATATGTCTCAACATCGCTACAGTGACTGCAGTACCTTTTATCTGCGTGCGATTCTTTTTATCCAGTTTGTGATTATTTCGCAGTTCTTTTATTTGTAAATTCAGAAATCATTGTAAATGTATTCTTTTTAACATGTTGTAGTTGTTTGGTTCTAAAGTATTAATCGCAGTGCTAGTTTTTGTGTTCATGTTGTTCGCCAGCCGAGACAAGGACCCGTCGGATGGACACCGGATTTGAAATGTACCCAACACTGCATTTGTTAATATTTCATCCTTTTAACACATTTCCAGTTGCTGCAGTACGTATACTGATACTTAATGATTCAAGCTGTTAGTATAAGTTGAATTTTAAATTTCGTCTTTTTCCTATCTGTATCACTTTTTTTAAAATGGAAAGTAACCAGAAGTAACATCAGTTTTGCACCATCAGGGCTAGGACAGTCACTGGTCAATTCGACCAAGTTGATTCTACCATGCACAGATTGATTTGACCACAGACCGTAGTCAGTTTGATTACTGCTTAGAGTTATAGTTATAAGTTGATTCTACCACTGTTTACAAAAGCTTGCTATTTCAATCGGTCATCACGATGTGTCATATTGATTGGTCAGGTATTGTACCTAAACAGCTACATTTTTTTCAGTATGAATTTCTCATGTGTGATGTATTATGTGTAACCACACTACAATTATATATAAAATCCTGAGCATATTGCGCTACTTAAATGAAAGAGACGTAGACATTTTATTTAAAAAATATAATCATAAACCAATCTCCCTACCCATCCACACAAACATTGCACGCAAACAATGAAAGAGTAGCATGCAGGGGTCAACCAATGATGATAGAGGAGACAACATCAAAATTCATTTATTTTGTGGTTGAATCATTGTGGGGATGAGGAAGTAGTCAAATTGACTATTGGTAGTGGTTTAAAAAGTATATGGTTGAATTGACTGGTCCTTGGACATATTTTCATTTCTAAGTATTTCTCCATTTTTCTTTGTGAATATATTTTGGTTGATTTGAGTGTGCATGCTCATGTGTATGAACTGGACACAGGATTGCTTGTCTGACAGTATTTATTATTGTCTCATTCATATGATTTTAAATATTTCAGTGTGTTTTTTGTGTTCAGGGTGTTATTGCGTTCTTGTTTTAAAAAAATATTTGAGAAAGATCTTATCAAAAACCATGATATTTTTAAATGTGGTGGTTGTCTTGATCAGTACAAGGATTCTAATCAATGATTCTGGCTTAAAGTGTTTCTCACCAGGGAGATATCCATCCCAAGTGATTGTCTCTTACTACTCACTTGAGCAGTATCACACTTTCACCATTCTTTGTAGTCATTATTGGGATTAGCTCTGCTTATCAAGCATCTGTGTTATTCATGCCACTGATCTGCAAAAGCTACTGTTTGGCTTCTCTCTTTTGAATTTCTTTCCTGTTGATTTCTTATTCAAAGAATCAGTTCCTGGTGTACAAATTTGTTATCAACAAAAACTTTAATGATATAATTCCATAATTGCAAGCAAACTAGCATGTCGTTTAGTTTATTGGCCTACATCATACATATTGTAGGTCTTTGGGTGTCATATGGAAGTCTACTGATAGCCTATAATCTCAGTGGAATTGTGTTATGTATTTTTATAATTTGCATGTTTGTGCGCATGTATGCTATTGCCCAACAATCCATCAGAGTAGTGACATGCTTTTCTTAAGTTTGTTATTATTAAACCTTGTCAAACAACTTCTGATACAATTTGAAACATGTTTGAAGAGAAATGCACTTGATAATATGTTAAAAACATTTGCTGTTGCTTTTAGGGTGCAAATAACATTCTTGATAGATGGTAATGGCAGTGCATTATTATTATTATTAACAGGCTGCAAATATATTTTTGGTCATTGTTTTAAATATAATTAATTTGGCAAGAACACATTAACTTTTTAAGGTTGCAACTGTTTTTAGAAGAAGCATCAAAGTCCATATGCTATGGAAATGTTTAAGTGTCTGTTTTGTCTCACAATTGTTCTCTATTTAACTGTTATTTCAGAATGCTTCACGTTTTTTTTTTATTTCAGCTCCAATTTTGATCCATGGAGGTTTTTAAAAAAAATAAAAGTAGTTAATAGCAGTTATTAGGAAATGTGAGCAAATAGACTTTAATGGGAAACATGCCCATTGGCAAGTTCTTTTTCATGATGTTCTTCACTTAGTAATGCACAAGACTGGACTTCTGTTTAAACAAGAATTAGAGGTTAAATGGTAGTGCATATTATTAGTGTATCAAATTGATATGTAATAATAGAATCATTCAAGAAAACTTATTCAGAGAAAGCACTGGACTGACAGTTTTTTTTGTTTTTTTTTTTTAAATCAGGGAGTAGCCATCAGAATAGAAAGAAACTGCTGCAGTTGAGCTAAACAGTATTCTTAATATACCTTCAGAATTTTGGAGACAAATATTTTCAGTTCTGCAGTATTGTTGTTGCAGGCCAGATGATGTTAGATGCGTAGAGGTCGAAAGGTGAGAGTGCTGAGTAAGATGGCAGAGGGGCAGGAGAACAGCTGTGTCAATGGAGACCTGTTCCGGATGGATGAACGCCCAGAGCATGGCATGAAAATTCTACAGGGCTTAAACAAACTCAAGACAGACCATGTGCTCTGTGATGTGACCCTGATAGCCGAAGGTGTGTTTGTTTGCTAATTGCCTTTCTCTGACATGAATTCTGTCCAGTTCTTTTGAAACTCCATTTGAGATACTTGGTTAATATTACAACATGTAAATAATGATGCACTGACTAAAAAATTGTTTCTTGGTTAATTGTATTACAAACAATGCCATTTAAATTTGGCAGGATATGTTACAATTCATTATCATTAATGAGTAAAAGATGACAATTTGTAGATTAAGTATACTAATGGTAGTACTGGATCACATGCTTTAATTATAAATCTGTTACACAGTCAGGATGTGCAGTGTGTAATCAATACACAATATATAATTGAATAGATTTTGTAAACAATAGGAAATATAATTATCACTCCTATCCTTAGCTTTGGTGCTTTGGTGAATACAGTGGAACCTCGGTTAACGAACTTAATCCGTTCTGGAAAGCTGTTCGTTATCTGAAATGTTCGTTATCCGAAACAATTTTTTCCCTAAGAAATAAAGGAAATAGATTTAATTGGTTCCCAGCCCCTGTTGACTCGCTAATATTTGAAAGTTACAGGCTATGTAGGTATTTGTTTTAATGAGAACAGTTATAATGCAATATAAATGGAGTTAAATAAACATAAAAACATTAACGAAAGCATTTAAACATCAGAACACTTGCCGTTTTGACGGCGTGGTGGGAAGCAGGTGTGGGGAGGAAGGGGTGGAATTACTGCTTTGATTCCCCCTCCATGAGCACACGTGACATTATAAAATCGGGGGTGACTTCCCTTTTCTGTAGCTTTGAGGATAAAGAAAAAAACGTGTCCAGTGTCTGTTCCTTCTGCCTTTTTTGTAAAACTCTTGGGTAATACGACATCACATATCCGACAGAAGCATGCCACCTTCACACTTTGAAATCATTTCCTTTTTCAATTCATTTTTTGGCCGCTTCCTTGTCATTACCTCACTACTATTAATTGCTCTTAATCTCCTTTGGACCCATGATTGAGGATTATCTTATTAAAATAAAGCACAACAATCACTAAATAAGAAGAATGCGCATAGATAAGGAACGACCGATCGTAACTGTGTCTCAAGCGCGAATGATGACATGCTGGTCTGTCACGTGTTGTTCACGTGGCTGTTCGTTATCCGAAATTTTGTTCGCTATCCGAGACAAACTTTTAACGAAATTTTTGTTCGTTAACCGAAATATTCGCTATCCGAGGCGTTCGCTAACCGAGGTTCCACTGTATTTGTCATTAAACCACCTGTGCATTCAATTCATGCTTTATCTTATACAGTCTAGCCCATAAAAAATTGCAGATGTCTTTTATTTACTGCACTCTTTTTTAAATTTTACACAGGAAACTGCTTTGCCTCTCATCGTGTGATCCTTGCCTCCTGCTCAGACTACTTTCGCTCCATGTTCACCAGTGGCATGCGCGAAAGCAACCAAAAGGAGATTGAACTGAAGGGCATAACTGCCAAGGGCCTGGAGAAGACGCTAGAGGTTATCTATACATCCACCACCACCCTGGAAGGAGACGATATCTTTGATGTCATCGCTGCTGCAACACATCTTCAGGTCACACCTGTGATTGAATTTTGTGAGCGCAACTTCCTGAGTGGGATGACAACATCAAACTTCTATGACTTCATCAACACAGCAAAGCTGTACAGCATGAACAACGCCCTGAAGCAGATAGACGTGTTCATCGCAAAGAACCTTATGCAAATTGCAAAGGAAGGTACCCTGCACTTGCTGACCTACGATCAGATGTGGAACTGTCTGAATAGTGAGAAGCTGTGCCTGAGGGAGATTGACATTTTTCACATCACTTGGGAGTGGCTGCGGCAGGACCCCAACATGACAGACCATGCGCCAGCTCTCATGCGCCTCATTCGCTTCCCACTCATCAGCCCAGCTGATCTCGTGCATCATGTCCAGAGAGTGGACATGATGATGTCCAATCCTGAGCTTCGGCAGATGGTTCTTGCTGCACTGAACTACCATGTAGTTCCCCATTCTCAGCCCCTTGTTTCTACCCCCAACACCCGTCTCCGCTCATACGTGACTCGTCTTGTCAGTGTGGGTGGGAGAGAGATACACCCATACCCTTGCCTCCATGATGAGATTCTGGTCTTTGATGCCAAGATCACCTCCAACAGTCTGCTAAACAGACAGGAAATAGCAGCTCTGCCATCTGCCCTCAGCCACATGCAAGTGTTGGTGTTCAACAATTTCCTTTATGTTCTGGGTGGCTGCACTACTCAGTGCGCCCATGGAGAGTCAGCTGTCAACTCAGTCTTGCGCTATGACCCACGCTTTGATAGTTGGTTCCAGGTGTGCCCCATGCTGAACAAGAGAGCTTATTTCTTTGCTGGGGCTCTTAGTCAGAAGATCTATGCCGTTGGTGGAAAATTCAAGGATGGAAGCTTGGCAACAGCAGAATGCTATGATCCTGCTACTAACTCATGGGAGCTGATTGCATCAATGCCCATGAGCTACCATGCCCACGCTGGAGCTGTGTATGGCAACTTCATCTACATCTCAGGGGGTTACAGTGGCAATCACTTCACACCCGACATGCAGCGGTACGATCCAGTAACCAATCAATGGGAGGATATGGCTGCTATGCTAACACCAAGGGGCTGGCATGTGATGTGTGCCACGCATGATAAACTCTTTGTGTTTGGAGGCTGCAACCTCAACGTGAATCAGCAGGCACAGCCAGAGATGCAGTCAGAATGCTACGATCCTGCCACAGACCAGTGGACCATCATCGCGCCACTGTCGGTCTCACACAAAGAAGCCTCGTGCGTGGTGTATAATGACAACATCTATGTCCTTGGTGGCTACAATGTGCAGACCAAAACTGGCCAGAAGCTTGTCTCAAAGTATGACATTTACACTGGAATCTGGGAAACAGTTGGTGCACTGCCGCGTAGTCTGACTGGGGTTGGCTACTGCACTTTTAAGCTTCCTTGCTACAACCCAGATGAGAAAGATTGATCTTGGCTTTGGGTCAGGGAATGAAACATCGCTGCAGAGTAGTAGTCTCAAAGTTGCTTGTGCTCCTTTAATCCCTGTGTGATCCACATCCTCTTCAGTGGTATGATCACATCTGCTGGTCAGAGCCAGGCAGGGGAGAGCACCCACTGGTTAGGGGAGGCGGCATCTTTGCCCGATTTATTTCTTGTGCAGAATCATTTCCTTGTGGTCAGGACCTGAATGGGGCATAGCTACAGCACAATGTTAGACACTCAGTTATTTCCCCATATTTGTGTCAAAGGATGCATCCCAGTGCTGCTGAAGGTGAGTGAGGGAAATCTGTGAATTTTTGCTTGTGGACATTCTCAAACATAGGGCTGCTTTTACTGCCATGTGGTAAGGATTGAACGACGCCTCTCAGCTTGTAGTTGGTAAGGGAAAGGTGCCCTCCTTTTAATTTTTGAAAAAAGAGGTTGCAGTACTTCTCTTCCCAGCTCACCTTCCCCACTCAAAAGAAAGACATGTATGTTATACTTGCTGTGGTAATTTTACTTCATCTTATTTAACAAGGAAACTCATAGTAGTGGCTACCTCTTTGGTAGTTTATAAAATAGATTATACACTGGCAATAATGCTCTGGTTCATGTAGTGTTTAGTTGTGTACCAGTAGCTCCCTATTCTCTTTCTCTGATACGGTTGTGATGCTTAAAATGTCAAGCAGCTTGGCCTTACAGGGAATGAAAAGTGAACTTGTATATTTAAAACATTACTAGAATTGGACAAAGTAGCAGATACCTTTTTCCCCCACTCTTTGAAAACTAAAGGGTAATCATTTTTAAACATACATGCAAAGCTAGCACAAGGCTTATCTATTGATACTTAGATGTTAGTGTGAGAGTGCTGCACAAAAGAAAGGCAGAAGATGTATAATGACATTCAGATAGCAGTAAGCCCTTTGTTCCCTCCAACTGAGCTGAAATAGCTATGTATGAGGATGGATCATGTACCATAAAATGCTTCAGACTCTTATAAGCAAATTATCTGTACCATTTTTTTTAAAACAGGTCATATATACATTTCCCATACTTTCATTAACATCAAAACAGAGACCAAATTGGCATCTAACATTGCACAGAACCTACACAAGACATAGGGTGTGTGTTTATTTCTGTGCAAAATGAATTGCTGATTTGTGTGTTGAAATTCAGGCATCAGCATTTGTGCAAACATACATTTGCAGCGTCATTCTGCTTTCAGTGTGACTTCTTAAGCACTTGTGTAATTTTTCTTTTCCATTTCCGTCTCTCTCCTTTTGTCTCTGTCTTGTCAGATTGTTACTTGTTATGGGAAAATGTCAAGGCGTCTTTCTGTTTTTACAAGTAGACATTTTAAGATTTTTTTAAGCACTTAGACCGCTCTCACTCAATAAAGATATTGATTGGAGTGTCTCCATATCCTGGTTTGTAACATTTTTGCTTGTGTGGAGTGTAATATCTTTAAGCCTTTGCAACTGTTTTAGTATCTGTGCAGGAGGTTCACCTGCACCTGTCTTCTTTCCCCTTATTACAGATACTAAAACTTCAGCAGTGAAAATACACAAGGTCTATAGCCTGTGTAAACGCTCCCATACTTCTCCCCTCCAGTCATGTAAAGGACCTTGCACTTAGGGTGGAAAGAAGCAGTTCTAGTTACCAGCATGTTCTAAAAAGCGTGTGTGCCTTTTCACACACAGCAACGCCTAACTTAAGACAAATTTTATCCTGTGCAGAATTATCAAATATCCTCTTTATTACAGGCAAATAAAACACCTAGTTTTAATAACAGTTCTATTCATATTAAAATCAATAACAGCAGATACATAACATCTGTACGAAGCATTTGCAAGGAGCTTCTCAGTAACATTCTACAGATATGTTTTACAAACATTCTACCATCTAGGCATCTACTTTCTATCAACCTTGTTTTTCTACCAAAATATATATTAATAATTCATAGCAGGAGACAAAATCTGCAAACCCATAAAAGTATTAACTACTACATTGAGTATTTCTGTAATAGAGGGTTATGTACTAATGCCCTTACGTGAATGCTCTTCAAGTATTTCATGATGGTCTTGCCCTCTAAACACTTTTAAATCATATAAGATTATTTGATTTGAAATTATGCATATTAGACCAGAAAAACTGCTTTAAAATTAAATATACAAAATAGATTTCCCCAGGGAAAAGGAAAAGAAGGCTTGATGGATAAACATTTTTGGTCCAGCACAACTATACATTACACTGTCATAATATGTTGACAAGCAAATTACCAAATGCATCACACATAAATGCAAATTTATTCCTGTCTTGTGGTATTGTGAAAGCCCTCCATGGTTATGTATGTAAACTCTGGAACTATCAAGAAAGTGAGATTGTCTGCCGTTCAACAAGCTTCTTGAAGAACCCTTCATTAATGGACATCAACTCACTGTATGAGCCTATCTCTGCAATCTGTCCTTGGTTTATGACAGCAATTTGGCCAGCTGTTTTTATGGTGGACAAACGATGTGCAATAGTTAAAACTGTGCGGCCAGCCATCAGCTTGTCCAGAGCATCATGAACCAGGTACTCGCTTTCCGCATCCAAAGCACTAGAAATGGTTTAAGAGCAGTGAACATTCTCTGTATTTTAATTCATAACATGTATATCTTTAAATGCATAAAACATTTGGTAAAAGCAAGCTTTTGAAATGAATAATCTGAAACAGCTAAATATATTACACTGCACATGCCTAAAACAATTCAATCTGGCATAGCAACATTAACTTTATTTAAAAGAAAAAGCTGTGGATGGTAAATCATGAGAAGCCATGAAGCTAGCTTTAAACAAAAAAATTTTTTTTTTATGATTTTCTCTACATACCTTGTAGCTTCATCAAGAAGCAGAATTTCTGGATTCTGAAAATGAAAATTGTATCGCTGAAAGATTTTCTTATAGTATTCTCACATGCAAGAAAAATGTTTATATAAACTTTACCCAATTTACAAAATTCACACTATATTTTGCATCACCAAGTTTGGTATTACTGTAACGGAAGCTTTGCAGCCTGTCAGTTTTACAAAGTCTAGCATGATCTAACAATTCGTTTGTACTAAATGGCTGTACATTTTTCACATAGCTTTACCTTTAGAATGGCTCTGGCAATAGCTATTCTTTGTCTCTGACCACCTGGAAACATTTTAATTGACTTCATTAATAGATTGACAGAATGCTTAAATTAATGACTATAAAGATTAGCTTCTCTTTCTTAAAAAATGAGAAACAGCTTTCTTCAGTAAAATCAGAAATCTCTTTGATTAGTGGTGCTATTTCATTACATCAAATTATTCAAAAATAATGACAAATTAAAGGCCTTCAGTAAATTCTTCTGTTTGCTTGGCATGACTACTTAAAAACACCTTTGAAATGTTATTTTAAAATGAACTCTACTGAACAACTGAATGCAAAGAACATTTTTAAAGCATGCAAATTTTAAACAAGTTTATCTGTAAAAAGTAAGGCTGTAGCCTACAACTAATCAAGGAAATGAGAAAATATTTGACACCTATTTACAACAAAATTGTTTCCAGTTTCTGATCGTTATTCCATTCAGTTTTACTAAGTCCAAAAGGAGACAAATCTAGAAATACTATATGTAAACAAAACATTTTTTCAGTATCTAAATAATGCAAATAACTTGTGAATTCAAATAGTAATGCACACCAAATGAGGATTTTTGTGGTTTATAATTTCTTGTGAAATCATGTATTTACATTTTTAAGTTTCCATGCCTTAATGCTGTGCTTTTCAATTTATGCTGATGGAAGTCCAAAGATATTTGACTCTACCTGATAACATCAATCCCCTTTCTCCAACCAGTGTATCAAAGCCTTCTGGAAACCCTTTGACAAAGCTATAAGCATTGGCCTTTCTAGCTGCCTCTTCAATCTGATGTAAAGTAACAGAGTCTGGATCGGTTGCTCCATATGCAATGTTTTCACCCACCGAGCAAGAAAATAAAATTGGTTCCTGAAATGCAATAAGTACATTTAAAAAAAAAAAACTTGCTTGGATTCAAGATGTGGTAGGTTCTAAGATTTCCACATACAACATATACATGCACACACAGACCAATGAATTTTTTTTTAAATATAAGAAAGGGGGGGAGAGGAACTCATATTTCAGCTACCTGGCTGACAGTTCCAATATGTGAACGCAGCCATGTTGGATCTAGTGTTTTGATGTCATGGCCATCTAGTATGATGCTTCCTGGAAAACAAAAAGTTGTGACATGATTTAATAGATAAATATAGTGGATGCTCTTTAAAAAAAAAAGTAGAAACTGAAAATCCCACAACAAAATGATCCATGATATTTTACACTATTTTATTTAAGACCTCTTCTTGCATAACGTTGAATATCAGTGTCTTGTGCAGATCGTAAGAAATAATTTTACATCATTATGCTTTAGTCTTATCAGCTAAGCAAACAAAGCTAAAACAATCCAAGTAATGTATGTGCTTTCAATCAAGGCTGTAAACCTAGGAGAATTAATAATTACCAGAAACTGGATCATACAATCTGAGAAGTAGACCAAACACAGTTGATTTGCCAGATCCACTTGGCCCAACCACAGCAGTCACTTGTCCTGCAGATGCTCTGAGGTTAAAGTTGTTGAAGATAATTATATCAGGGCGTGATGGATAGCTGAACACAACATCGCAAAAACTGATGTTTCCCTGTACAGCTGGAAGTGTCCGCATAAACTCTGCAGGGAGCTCAAGTGCTGTGAAAAAATGTCAAAAATAATACTCAGCAGTTTTATTCAGAATCAATTATGAAAGTACTCAAAATGCCAATAATCACATTAAAAATAGCCGACAGCTTGGAAGTGAAAGTCATCCCGTAACCTTTTTCAGATTATCACTGCCTTACCTTCCCCAACCCTCTCAGGAGTCAGGTACCCATTTCCACCGGGTGGGTTGACGGGGGAAAGTGAGCTACGCTACTTGGAATTGAACCAGTACACCTCTCAATTCAGACGCCAGCACTCTAACCACTCAACTGTTTGGTCTCCCAAGAATCTTGGAGACTAAATGGTAAATGACAGTTTATGATGTTCAATTATATACAACGATTAATGATATATATCTCAATGGAAGATCTTGTTACAAGGAGTAAGCTCAGTTTATGAGAGATGCAAATACAAACTTGGAGTAATAAGATTATTCTTAGTTTTTCTGTAATGCTGCATGCTTTCAATATGGAGTGGTTCATAGGCATGACATTACTTGTGCATTCTTGACAAGTAATTACAAAAGTTAACTGTTGCAGGCGGAGGTAGAGCTTTCAGTTGTTAATAATGAAAATATGCAAAGAAGAATAGGCAGATATATGTGCTTAACCTCAAACAATGAAGTCTAAATTATATCTGCTTCTACATTACTTCTTATGGCATGAAAGCACAGTACTAGAAGGACTAGCATTTAACGATATTATACACCTTTTTTCAAAATTTTGTGACAAATCATACGTCTTTCTTTCAACCCATAGCTACCAAACCAATATTTTTTAAGACATAAAAGTCAGTGTTTTATACCTGAAACTGGAATTGTAGGCTTGCGATCTATTAATTCCCAGAGCCTATAGCTTGCTCCAAGCCCTCGATTCAACTCAGTGTAGAAGGAACTCAGACCTACACAGAGATCACCAGATGTAAATTCATGAAAAATAATTTTTAAGCAGGACAACCTCTCATTGAAATTCTTAAACTAGAAAAATAAAAAAGTAAATGCAGTTGTATGGTCAAAGAAATGTGAGGTTTACAGCCTTCGCTTAACTGAGGGCCCATTTCTTCTCCCTTATTGTCTCTCTGGGAGTCAGAGAGTCAATCTAAAGCTCAGTCAGCATCATTTTAGAAGACTAGGGCATCTGCTTTCCCAAGAAAATAAAACTTCCTGGTAAGATGCATCATACATCAAATATTTGTGAAAGTATCACAAATTATTTATTCCTAAAAGTATGGTGTATTTACAAAACAGTAATCAAAATTGTCTGTGCATCAATAAAATGGAACAGAAACAATACCAAATTACAATGGATAGTATTTTCTTTAGGACACCTATTAATGTTATGTTTAATTGAAATAAATAAATGTAAAACCTCCAATTGAGATTCCAACATAAGCTGCATACAAAAGAAAAGCAGAGAGTTCTCCCACTGTTATCTGAGATTCTGTCATCATCATGCCTCCATAATAAAACACGGACAGCACAATCAGATTGCCTGTCAACCCTGTCTGAAAAAAACAGCACCAGGCCCAGAATTAAAACTCAAATATGCATTTAATTAAGTGTTTGATATTAGATATAATTTTACAGTATCCTTGTATACACAATACAGACCATAAGCAAAATGTTCTCACACTTGTGCAATGATTGACATTTTAAACCTTGCCTGCATTTACTACACCAGATGCTTGGTGAAATTAATGCTGTAGCAAAAATTCTGTATGTATTTCATTTAGACTCCTTTCTAAATAATATAAAAAAAAAATGAATTAACCATTATATTTCTTGCTGCACTTTAACCTATTATTAGAGACATAATTTCTTTTATTTAATGACTGAAAAAATTTACAAAGAACTTTACTGAGCCAAAGAAGATTCCTCGTGCCAATGACTCTTTATAGGAAAGCTCCAGAACATCTTGTATTTTCTGCCCATAGGTTTTACACTCCTTGTCTTCATGGGCAAAGGCTCTGACTGTACGAATGTTACTGAGCTTCTCTTCTGCCAGCTGGGATAAACAGTTGTTACTCAAATTTTTTTAAATTCAAAACATGTAATGAGTGACATGTCTATGTGTAAGAAGTACATTAATCTATGCAGCACAGGGCAATAAGCAATGCTAATACACAGAAAATATGTTGGCACATTTCATTCAAAAATTTTTCTATTGTTATCCCTAAAAATGAGAAAACTAGGAAAGCTCCCAAAAAATCATCCAGTTTTCCCTCAGTAAATAATCTTGCTTTACATGTTACATTATTGTTCACAAGAACAAGATCTTAAAGTTTCCTTTATAAAGTACTAACAAAATACTGCTCATTTTAAGAGTTGTATAAAATGCAATGCAACAAATTCAAAAAGAAAAAAATAATAAGTAAAATGGTTACCTCAGTAGCACTGGCAAGCGAGTCTTGAACCCGTCGTGTAATACCTCGCATGTAACGCCCATAAATAATGGACATGGCTGCTACAGGTGGGACTACGGCAAGTGAGAAAAGAGCTAATTTTGTTGATACATACACCTTAAAAAAAAAAAGTCACTTTTAGTGGTCTTGACAAATCTCAAAATTAGTGGAATGTCAGAATCCTTTCAATAAACCCAGGTTACTGTTGCTATTGCCACCATCATCAGTATTGTAGACAGTGTTACAAATGTTATTTAAAAAATATCAATAAGTAGAACAAAACAGACAATACCATTATTTGATGAAACAAATTAGACTTGCTGAGGCCTGTAGAAGAGAGCCATTTAACCCATATCATGAGAGATACAATAGGTCGAGTTATAGAAATTATGTGACATTATCTGTTTGGTCCAGCTGATACCCTAACCTAAACCTATCCCTAACCCTGTCATTTATTATATATAACATTATATGTATACCTTGAATGACTAGTGTCTTCTGTCAGGCATCAATGCCCACTTCCACCTTAGTTAAATGACAAATCCCATCTGTTCCTATCATACAGCCAGTACACTTATATTACCCATCCAATATACACATTAAATAATCTTCATTGTTTCAGATCTTCCATACATTCATAGAACTTTTAAAAAACACTTTGAGTCAGACTCTCTCCCTCAGATATTCATTTCCATAAACGCAAATACTAAAGTTTATATATACATACACTTATCCACATGCACACAGGCTAAACTTACCATCATCCCTACTCCACCTATCGCCTGTGCAAAAGCCCGCAAACCATCAGAAATGTTCATTGTTACAGAGTTGCCAACAAGACTTGTATCTGTTGACAAGCGATTTATGAGTTCTCCAGTCCTTGTTTTATCAAAAAAGCCAATCTCTTGCTTAATCAGAGAGCCAAACAGCTTCTCTCTCAATCTCTTGATGATGCGCTGGCCTGCAATCTGCATCAAGTAAATGCGACCAAAGTTAGCAGCACCTCCAATTATAAAAACACAGACCAGAATCTGGCAGATGTTGTTAAGGCGACTAATAAACTGTTCATCCTGTGATGTGGTGTATATGACATCTATGACTTTCCCCATACAAAATGGCACAGACATTGTCACACCACTTGAAATCAACAGCAATCCCACAGCACCTGAAACCAGATGAGATTTTATTTAAAAATAAATTATCAAATGCAAAATTGCAACCACTGATACTTTTCTTGCCCATTCATCATCAGTTTCATCCCTTAAAAATTACCCTTTTCAAAACTTGGGCATAACATCTCCAATGGCACAATATTCTGTGATGACATTAAATAAGAATAGTTTACATCAGACCACCAATTTCCTTTGTATAAAAACTCCACTCTTCTTCCATCGTTAGCATGATCTATTTATCATCATTTAACATAGGCACCAACTAGTACCTAATATTCTCCATTTCTCTGGGGCTGACAGATTAAGCAACCTCTTCACTTCTGAAGTCTTTGGAAGGGTGGATTGCTTGCTTTCCACTTTCACTGTTGGCTTTTTAACTCCCGGGTTCCTGGCTTCTGAGCTTTTGTATCGGCATTGAAAAGCGTTTGTACGGAAATTGGTTTTTGTTGCACTACACGAAATCTTGCAACGAATATATTGTCTCCAAAAATGGTGGACGGAGTTCCCTCTATGCAGGCAATACTGCGCTGTGGTCTGCTTTTGCCATTTGTACAATTTAAAACATTCTGTTAAACTATTATGATGCCTAACGTGGGATTGACCTATCAAGGGTTGAGTGTATGTGTTCAAAGACAGCACTCTAATCGAATTGTTGCACTTGAACACATACATTCTCTCGCACAATAGTTTCCAAGCCATTGTCAGTTAGTTATGTCGTTTATCGTACGATAATTGTATTTCTAGATGAATTCTCGTTAAGTTTCCCGGTTTTTTTCTAACATATGCTTTTAAGTAGACATTTTGCCCTTGTCAACCAACTCGACAAAAAGTGAGTTGTTCCCCTTTATTATAACAAAAACTAGTGATACTCAACATACTATATACCATATGTTTAATAGCAAACAGCATCAACCAAACAAGTAATGGAGAAGTTTTAATAAATATAAATACTATATAGTTTTAAATATTATTTCATATTGTTTCTCTCTTTTTTTCCGTCTGGTTAATCACTGCTGGAATGTCAATGCTGGAGTTAGGGGAGTTTACCTACGATCCTTATCAGTTTTATTTATAAAGAATGATTGAAATGCACCTAGATGCGAACATCATTGCTGTTGTTTTTTTAGATGGTTTCAAGAATAATAGTGCTTTCTAATTAAAATAATAAATCGTTTTGTATCAAGAATAATTATAAAACCTATGCAACGCACTTGATGACCACTTTACTCATCGTCATCACGCGATCGAGCAGTGTGAGATCGGGGATTCCCGATAGATCGTCTTCGCAACTATAAATCATTCGCGTGTTAATGAGAAAGATTTTCAAATGGCGGAAGGCGGAGATGAATTAGTTAATAATCTTGAGGGTAAGTTTGTGAAATAATTTCGCTTAATACATAACCTTTATGTTTGTATTAAATCGTAGTCGGATCACAACACGACGAGTAGACGAACATTTACGGCGTGGACTCAAAACACGAAGTAATGTCCGTGCTCATAGGAATTCGGTCGAACAAGTTATAATTGATTATTGAAGACAAACACGTTTCTTGTTGCTTCCATTTTATAGACATACATGGCTACGTTTTTCAATTTTGGCGACGGTTGTTAACGAATCCTCTATAGTGTAGTTCGATTGTTATTGTTTTCTGGTTGGGGAGTCTGATTTAATTCACCTTTTTAGCCATTGATCTTAAATTAAATTTGTTCATTTTATTAAAACTTCCTGGTTGAGTCCTGGCCATTTCAGAAATGCCATGTGCTTTGAATTGGAGTTATTTGTGTGTCATTGATCATTACTTGTATAGTTTTTGCCTCCTCCCCAATTTAAGTATCTATGTAGGGTCATATCACGAACTTGTATTGCCTATACACATCCATAGTCTTATGCAAGAGGGTATGGGAGGTCAAGTGAACATGTACACAGAACACACACCCGTCTCCTGAAACTGTGCTGTAAACTATCACGAATAAGATCAAGTTAAAAGCACAGATCGAATAGGAGAGATTTAATACTTTTCTCACTTATATCTTTAAGAACATTGATCGAGTGTATGGTGATGTATATGTTTGCTGATAATTGGATGGATGTCTAGAGAACTATCTCAATCAAGCAAGTGTAGATATGTATATGCGTGACTTTGACTTTAAACAGTAGAACAGAAGTTAAAATGGAAGATGGATCGTTCGCAAACATATCAGATTTATAATAATGGGCAATACAAGACATGTCACTATAGCACCTATAAATAACTGGTACTTCAGATCTTTAGTAGAGTTTATAATAATATATCTACTCAGAGCTAAAGATTAGATTAAAATTAAAATCACAGAATAAAAAGGACCAAATGTTTGAGGACAAATGCGTTACTCTGATGGCACAAGACACAATTATTAATTGAGTCTTATCTGTCAGGCCTAATTTTAACTGATGCAAAAAAAAAAAAATTAAATATACCATCATCTGGTTCATTAAAGGCAATTAATTAACAGCCCATTCTTCTGTCTTCAGTCTCCACAGTTTCTCTCCTTTCTGTTCAGTGAAATCATACCCTGATGCCTTGATTCAGGAATATTAAAGTGTCATGCCTACTGCCTTTGAGTAACACATTTGTACAAATATTCCTACTATTTTAGTGTGTGCCACTAAATACTATTATTTTCCTAAAGCAATATTTGGATTCATTCTCTCTTAACATTTTGCTTGTAGAAAATCAAAATCTGAAGAACTCACAAGGGAAGATGCTGCATTGCTTGAATATGGGGTTGCCAGAACTACCTGTTGCCCACACATCAAGCTCAGGAAGTTATATCACATATAATATATACTCTGTGAAAAGTAGTACTGGTGAGGCCTTTTTTTCTAGTTGCTTAAATGCTAGATGAGAGAAAAATACTGTCTGCATGTAGTTTTGGGGAAACACCATGCAGATGATTGCTTAATCTTCAGAAAATTTTCATGCAAGTATCTTTACAGAATCAAAAGCATTTTGACAGAGTTGGAAATAACAGTACAAACATTTGTATGTCAAAAGACATCATGCTCAAGAAAAAAACAAACAGAGCATGTGTAGATGTGAACACATGGGCATATTGTTCTCTAAGCAAGGATTCATGTATAGATCCATATATATATACACGTCGACTGGGTATGCTCACCTAAGGCAATCACATTTTTCACTTTCTTATATCTGTTTCAATTTATACTTTGTCAGTTTAAGCTTCATTTCGTAATGACTGTGCAGGGTAACACTAGAGCATTTTTTTTTTCTTTTTATATTGTTTGTTGAAGCTGCCATATTCTTTCTTCTCCCTTGTCTCCTTTTCTCCCATCAAAGTTGTTTCACCTGCATGGTATGTTTTAGTGGGAACTTTTCTGTATTGTGGTTGTGCAATATGAGAGTGATATGTTTCATTTGCATTTCGAAAGCCACTAGACTACTTTCATTTGTGTGACTTTGATATTCCTGGGACATCCATATTAATACAAACACCTATGGCAGTGACATTACATGGGTTTTTTTTTCTGTTTGTATTTTGTCAGTATAAGCAAAGCATTTCTGAATCACTGTACAGGTTAACACTAGTACATTTCTTTGTTCCCTTGACAGTATAATCACATATTGAATTTGTTTCTCAGATCTCAAGGGACCATTGCAGGATGCACCCCCACTTAGTCCTGTTCCTCAGGTTGCTCAGGATCCTCAGGTAACTTCCACGACAGACAGAGATTTGGATTATTCAAAAGGTGAATGCACATGAAAAACATGTTTCCTTTCTAGAATTTAATGTGTTTCCGGAATGCATGAAGGTGAATATCGTTGTAAATTTCAGTCTTTTGAGCACACCTGTTAAGCTGTACCCACAACATTTTTTTAAATCATAATTTTTTTTAACAAATAAGTTGCACTGGTTTATAAGCTGCAAATATATACAATTTCAAAGCTGCTTCATAGGCATTTTGTCCTGTTTTTGGCATGATGAGGGTATTTGCTTAGCAGCTGGTCTGAATGCTTCAGTTGTATGCTGCTTTGATTTAAAATTTGAACAGTTAACACTGTAACACTGTAACAATGTTAACAGTTAACAATTTAACATGGAGCTCATTGAAAAATAAATCAGATGTGGACAAATCTGGAAAAGTCTGCAAACAAGCCACATCACTGTTTGAGCTGCAGGGTTTAAAGCAGAGGAAAAAAGTTGTGGCTTATAGTCTGAAATTGATTGTAAATAACTGAATGTCTTGAAAATTTTTTTTAAAAACTGTATAAAAGTGTTAACCGAAGGTACCAAAAAAAAAAATCCAAGTTAATGTTAGTATATTTAGAGTTTTGTGACTAATCTTTTCTGTTACTTATTCCAGCATGTCATTTGCATAATTATAATTTTTCTTAAAACACATTCTGAATTAAAAGATGGACAAAGTGCAAAATGTTTTTACTGGCAAAAAACATTTGCTCAGAATGCAATTATTCATCGGTTAGTATATTGTAATAATCTTATCCCACACATTTGAAAGTAGTTTTACACTTGGGTTAGCATTAAATACATGTTTTGAGTGCAACATGTTTAATATTTTAAGTACACTGGTAACCTTTCCTTTTTTTATTACTTACACTTACATTTGTAATGGAAGGGTCTGAAGAACACAAGTTAACAGGCCAGCGGTACCAATCAGCTCAACCTGACTCAACCTATCGTGAAAATGGAACTTACTCTGCATCAAAAACATCATTAAGAGGCTGCAGCCCAGATGTCTGTTCAGAATCACAACAATTCCTCCCCACTTCCAGCAACTTGCAAGCTCAGTCTTGCTTAAGCAGTCCTCATGAAAGCCTTCGCAATCCATCCTGCTCGCAGCCAAATGATCTTAATGTAGTCAGCAGTCCCCAGCCCACACCGGGATCAGGGTCAAACATGACTTTTCCAGCATTTTATTCACCTTTCATGCAGCCGGGAAGTGCTCCTGGAGTCTCTTGGTTACCTTATTGCGCACCTGTGTGGTTCCCCCCAACGACTATGGTACCAGGGCCACAAGGGGTAAGCATAAATCCATATATGCCACCATTTGGAAGTGGTGGCATGCCAAGCTCTCCATATTTTTACCCTCCATGTGTTCCTCCTGCTGCTACACCAGGACCTTCCAGTGTCGGGAATGGCTCATCGTCGTCGTCTGAGAGTGAAAGTAAGCAAAATGTATTTTTTTTTTTAATGTGTGCGATGTTTGGAAGGTGAGGGGTAAAAAAGAAGGAACTCAAGTATTCAATTTAGAGCAGTCACATCCTTTTCAGGTAAAAAATTTCTGATTGCCAAAATACAATCACATATCCAAAATGAGAGGAATCAAGATAAATAGTAATTTTTATGACTGCTAACATAAAATGTGGAACATCACCCACTTTGACATGTTTTGCTTGCTTCACCACAAAGGAATTTTGAAAAAGATTTGTGTGTCTGTGTATATATATACACTGTCATTCAATTTAAACCAAGGAAAGTAATGTGGAGAAAGGACTTAGCTTTTAAACACAGCATTAATTTCCATTCGTGAATGAAAAGAAAAAAAGAAAACAACTGACAGATTTTCCAGTCTGACAAAACTAGGCATGTCACCAGCTCCTGCAAGCCAGTGCATCGGCATTGTTTATGAGGTGTGCTTCTGTTACGACTGTATCAGCTATTGGGAAAGCAAAACTTTCACTCTTGCTGGTATTCTGCATGCTGTCTAATCGTGTAGACATTTGTAATGAAAGATGTACAAGTATCATTCGAATCAGACTCATGCTTTAAGATAATATATTTTACGTCGAGTGCTCTCTCACAGACATGAGCAAGCATGCATGGAGATTAACTTGCATGGGTATCCCAGGGCTTCTGCTAAGGCTAAATTCTTTGGGGTCCCAGGGACCCCTTCTTCAGATTTTTAAGGGGTCCCTGTTCTTCGCCCAAATTTGAATGGGACCCCATTGACGAAAATTGAAGGGGTCTTCCGAACTTTTAATGCGTACTTTATGCAATTTTTTGCGTAAGCAGAAGCCCTGGTATCCATAATCCTACCCATCTATAAAACACACAAACACGTAAGACCCATATTTTAATTACCTAAAACATCTTGGCAACTGAGCATGATTGTCAGTTCTCGCATGCCAACGAGGTGGTTCAGTGGCGCTATGGTTAGTGCCTGTCACCAATACAGTGAGGATTGGCTGCCTTGGGTTCAGATTTTGTTAAGGGCATGCTGTTCTTTCTCTGCATGTGGCATCTCTACACAGGGCTGGCTTTGCCGTGATATAGCAATAGTTGCTGGCCCAGCATAAAACACCTATTCCCCTACCTCCACCATGGTGAACAAAACTAGAGGATTTCTGATCATGATGATGATTATATGTATTGTCTGTTTTACTTAGTTTTTTTTTATCTTTTGTCCTCAAGCAAAATAGCAGAATTGTGGATATAAATGTTATATTTGCTTTGTTATGGTTTCTTTCACAGATGAACCAAGCTCCCTTAAATATGGGATGAAAATTAATGATGAAACTCGAATAACAAGTCTTCCTTTTCCTATGATAAGATGGATTTCCATGAAAATGGACGATACATATGCAGAGAAAAACTGGCAAGATGTTGCTGATCGTCACGGCTGGATCTATGAAAAGATAAATGAGCACAAACAACAATGCTGTAACTTTCAAAGGAGTTTTTTTGAATGGATGCTTAAAAAAGACACATTTAGTACTTACACAGTTGGAAAGTTTAAGGCAGACATGAAGGCTATTCGACGGATGGATGTTTATGAAGATTTTGATGGTGAACTGAACAAACATCTCATGAAATGAAGTGACATTTTGGATAAACCTTATGAACTGTACTTGCCTGTTAAATATATTAGTGTGCTTTTCATTTTTTTAAAGCTTCATGGCAGCTAGCTGACTATTTTTCTTTAGCGGCTTAAACTTTGTAAATGAAACAGCAATTTATGAAATTTCTTTTTTTTAAATCTACAGAATTAACATGTATGCTCCTTTGTCAGTTACCCATCGCAAATTCGTTTGTAACAAGTTGGATACCAAAGTCAGATTAAATTTAGAAGAATCAAGAAAAGAAGAAAATACATCTTTTCACTAGTGCAATGCTATGTAAATAATATATGTTATACATTTAAGTTTCATCATCTGTGAGCACATATTATCAAACACAAATGCTTTATCATTACACTTGCGTTTAAAGGGGGGGGGGGGAATTCATTAATGATGCCTAACATTCCAACAAGACAAACATGTCAATAGATGAAACTGACATTGATGTTGGTTTCTTGAGTGATTATTTTGCAGATATCCAATAGATCCAGTGGGCACTTAATGCATATGTAATTTTCTAATTTTATCATCAGCTGACACACTTGTTCTTATGGGGTGCATGGTGGATGTATACATTGCTTTATGCAGAACAGAGGTTATTGGCTTGATCAACCTTTAAATGTAGTACAGGCTAAAAGGATGTTGTTCTCTGAAGACTCCATTTAATCTAAAAATGCTAAAAGAAGAATGGTCTTTCAGAAATTTAATAAAAATGCTGTGGTTCACCTCTTCAGAAAGCATCATTACCAAAGCATAGGGACTGAAGTCAGCCTTGCACTACTGCTAATATCCTGCGTTTTCTTTAGTTTATAGCATAGCTAAGCAAGTGGTTTTTGATAAACAAGGCTAAAAAAAAAATGTCAAATGTTGAAATGGAAGTGTAGGGAACATCGTTGTGCTTTTACTGAATGAAGACAACTTTAGCTTTACTTTCCAATGCTCATATTTTGTGCATCACTGAGAAGACAGTAGTTGATATATCATGCCCAATACAATTGACACAATGCATCAGAGTGAAGTAAGAAATGTGCTGTAGAAGAACCTTGTTTGACAAAGTATATAGGCTTTGTTTGCTATCTGACCCCTTCATCTTTCTCACCTCCCACTGTTGTTTTTGTTTTGTTTTGTTTTTGCATGCTATGCAAATCCATTTGATACTAATTGAATGTTTTCTATAAATTACAGAAAGTTGCTTTAATTTAAATTCTGTATGATCTTTAAAATAATGTTACCTGTTGTTTGTGGAGGCTTCAAGTGAAGTCCACCAGTCATGCCAAGCAGCAGTTTTAGCGATATTTTGTTTTAACATTTAATGGGTTTGTTGTGCAATATATAGGCCTCTGTACCAAATTGCAGCAGAATATAGCTTTATTTTCTTAATAGCAACAAAATGGAGAACTATTCAAAAGAAAAACATAGACAATCAATTGCTGGTTACCACTGAAGAACTAGCATCACCTTTTAACTTTCAATTTTATTTAATGCCTCTTGGATCCCAGTTAGAAAGGCAGTTTTTAACAGTAGTCATGTCCATGTTTGCATCCTAAATAGAATGGAGATGGTTATCTAGAAATACTTCTGTATTTAAGTATTGCTGCACAGTGTACAGTGAATATGAAAAAGTTTACCAATAACACATTATCTGCATTCCACTACTTATCTGTGTGAACTGTTTATGTGCTACACAATGGCCACAGTAATGGGGATGATTTAATGTGAGGACATACATGATACAAAATCACAAACAAGAGCATGCTGGAGACATCAAGTTAACGTTACAGCATACAGAAATAGTGTGGTCTATGTAGAAAAAATTGTCAGAATTTGTCTTACCATTTGTTTCTGAATGCGCTAATCCTATCCAAAATGTGTGTGGATGTGGGCATGTTTGCATTTGAGGTGAAGTGGTTGTGTCGTGTGGGTGGGAACAGATGCATACGTTTGGTGTATACTGAGATAAAAAAAAAACCCTCAAGTACATGTGTGTATAAAATGTATGTTGTTTTTACATTGAAAAAACTTTTGCTGCTACATGTTAACATCTTTTTGATGGTTAAAAAAAAATCACAGAAATGTCTGTTTCTAAATACCCGATTGCTTTATCATTAAAATGCCCAAGCATGAATAAACAATAATTATAAAAAACATCACAGATATTACATGGTATTTCAAATCTTTATTCAATAAATGCCAGTTTTCTGAACAAATTAGTTGTGTATTATATCAATCTTTGCACAGACATTTGCTGATGTGCACCACTTTGATGGTTAAGCATGAGTAGCTCAATAAAATTTAAATCAGACAAAAAGAAAATTTCAAATTACTGCAGCATATTTTATTTCTCATTATTCTGAAAACATTTAGTGTCAATGTGCAAAAAATCCCCAATAGAAAACCAAAAAGACAGAAAAAGAACATTTTACACCAAAAAAAAAGTACTACAATTCTTGCAATACACTCACAAGTTGACCTGTGTGAGCAAGGTCTACAATTAACACGAAAGAAAACAGAACTGGAATTCTGAGGTAAGAGTCAGGAATGCCTCTCTCCACAAAAAAGAACAGTGGCCCAATTCCCATTAATCATCCACTTTTTATCCTTCTTGCTTATTTCTTCTGCCAGTCCCTCCTGCAAGCCTGTGACCACATCTGCTTTCAGAGCTCGGAGACTGCACAGAGGCGCTGGATTAAAACCACGGAGACACACTGAAAAAGGTGTGGCAGGGTTCCATTGCCTGTCACCAGAAAGCTTACGAAAATTCAAATCTCCTTTGAAAAATATCAAATCAGCTTTTGCTAAATCTGCATACAATTCTGGGCTATATTTCTTCATTTCACTAAAGTCATATGGCAGTGTCCAGAAGTGGTCACATTTTAGCACCCAAGAGCCATCTTGCAACCTTGACTTCCATCTGGATGCAAAGTGAGCTATGGCATCATTACTAGAGGCACCCATGGTATTTAGAGTCCAAACAAAATCCTCTTTAGTGACGTCGGATACAAACCATGGCATTGCCTTGCCATGAAAGCAGATAGATGATGCAAGGCCTAAAAGCAGCAGGAGCTCCGCAAAACAAAGATCAGTGACCAGTTCAAAGCCAGCATTGTCCAAGACAATGTCCACCCGCCCAGACTGGCCATTCCTGCTAGAAACAGCACTGCTTAAGGCTGCCAAAATAGCAGGGGTTTCATCAGCAAGAATGTTAGGTTTTAGGTGGGTTAATTGTTCTAGAATACAGTGTTTCTGTGTGTTTTCCAATCCCTGAGTAATGGACAGGTCACACTTGTTTCCCCAAAGCGCAACCTGCAATGTATATTTATTGTGATAAATGATGCGTGCAAATATAAAACAAAGTTCACCAATTCAGGCTTTTAAAAAAAATTCACAGATAATTATTCCTGATTCTGTCTCATACATGTACAACAATTAGTAGATTACACAAAAATTATATCTAAATAGTGATTTTCATCATTTTGTAATTGCCTTAGGCTGCTTTTGAGATTATTAAAAAAACAAGTTATTTAATATTTCTACTGTGTATAGCAAACTTCCTGTAAAATAACTTTAGAGGCATTTTAAAATTTATAAAATTCATCACACACCCATGGGGTCAAGACTTACCGTTAGATCATCATCACTACCACACAGCTCCTTTCTGAAGATCCACTCTTTTTTCAGATAGGCACACCAAAAGACTAACACTAAAACATAACTCAAAGAGTGAGAACAGAATATTGTCATACTTGCAAAAACTGAGCAAAAAGTTCAGCTGCACCATTTCCCTCTCCTTTCTCCAGACTGGTGCTCACTTCCTTCAGGTAAAGTAGCAGAGAGCCAATGGCAGCCTCAGAACTCAGGTATGCTGTCTGCTTCTGGTCAGCAAATAGATCATAAGTTTGAAGCTTTTTTCTGAAAAAGAGATTTTAGCAGCATCTAGCAAAGTTGGTAAATAATGGTGGTGTTTTTAGAAGTTTTATGACACATTCTGTCAAGGCCATATTATGCAGTAGATGTGTATGTGCGCACATGTGCTTACAGAGGCAATTGCATTCTAGCTCACATTTATTTAGCCCCACCTTAAAGGGTAACTCCAGTAAAAACTTATTTGAAAATAAGTAGGTTTAAATCACCAAAAGTCATATAAGACACTAAGTCTCAGTATATAAGTGAAAGCCTGTTAAATTCATAAGGTATAAGCCTTAATTTGTACATCACATTTTTCATTTGGATTTTTAAATGTAGCTAAATAAAATCATAAAAAATAAACTTGTCTGGAGAGCAAATTAAAATTTTTTAAAAGAAAGCAGAAATAAACTTCCTACTGCAGTCCATTATGAAATAGAACTTTCTTGTAAGTCGCTTTTTAAAGCAATTAGGCATATCCAATTGTTTTAAACACACCCACCCACCCCCCAAAAAAAAATATATAAGATTGGAAACTGTGTTAAATGAAATGTATGATCACTGCAATGACTATCCCTGTAGGAAATAGATTCTAATGGTCACATGGTCACATACCATGTAGAAATGAATAAACATGATGAAAAACAAGTGCATAATACAGGCTCTAAAACAGTAGCTGTGTTGGTGTGCACCCATGTACCAGTGTTTTAGAACAGAAAGGTACATCCAGAAAAATTAAAATCTTCAAATTAATGTCTTCCTGCTTAATGCTAAAGGATGTAACTCCATCTAAAACTGGAGTGACCGGATTTCATCCCTTTTTCACTTTCTTTTTTTAATATATATAATGCTAAGTGAGTTATTGATGTATGCAGAACATTAAATTGTGTGCAGCTGCTGAAAGGGCTGTATATATTTGTACATTACACTGCAGTTAACTTGGATAACCAAGACACATTTATGCATAAAAAGCTACCATAAAAATAAGAAATACATACGATGTCTTCACATAGTCACAAAGGGCACGGTACATGTAGCATTCAACATACAGCCATGGTGCACTATACCATGTTGGAGGTTCACCATTGTTAGCATCAGTCCTAGCATTAAGCTCGGCATTCCACATTACCACATCAGGCGCATCTCCTTCAAGTGGCTGAATTGGTTTGTCTGTCTGCACTTCATATCTGAGTTTGGAAACTTTGCCAATAATGGTTTTAAGGTCGTCTGTGGCTTCCTAAATAACCAGATAATGTTGTACTCTTTCAGATTATGTATCCAAGCTAAAAAAAGCATGTTGAAACTTAAGTGGAAACTTTAAATGGAATACCTCTTAAATTTAGCAACTGATTAGCCATAAGGTGTCAGAAGTAAATAAAATATTCTTCTCTATCAAACTACAACAATCAAAGAAAATTATGCTTGCATGCAAGCACCCATGCACATTACAGCTTAAATGCATACTATAGACCATTATGTGAAAAGAAATAAAAGCCTCTCTCTATGCATGCACATAGGTTATAAGCACCCATGCATAATGTATGAGCAAGCATATCTTCATGAATGTACAAACATTCAAATAGCCATTAAGTTTTGACATATAACTGACCAACCTAGGTATGCAGTTTTGCCTTGGTTTAGTTTTGTTGCTAGCTTCTCCTGTTGTGATTTTATCTTCAACCTTTGATCTATCATTTCATTTATATCATACCAAACAGTGAAACACCTGCACTCTTAATGGCCCTTAACTTGTGTTCAGAAATGGGTGCACAACATTTTGTGAGCTGTTCACTCTCTTACCATTCCTTGTTGCTTTTTTGTCTCTTTCTCTTGTCGTTGTGAATGATCGAGTGTGTGTGTGAGAGAGAGATTGGTGCTGTCTCAAATTATGATGTTATGCACTTTTGTTCTGTGTAAAAGAGGCATGTTGCAATTTCTTTTGCATAAAACAGAACCTATGACATTTGCATAATCAAAACAAATATTCCAAATTTGACAAATGGTGTAAAAGTGAGTTTCAAACACATAAGCATGCGGACATTTTCACACATCACCAAACTCAACTTCATTTATATTACATAATACTTCCAGTTACTTTGAATGAGATGTATTATTCATACTAAAATTTGTTTTCAATTATTTTTCCCTGTTTTATGCACAGTATTTGCAATATGGCAAGGTGTTAGTACTCACTTGTCCTAAGGTCTTGACACTATCCTTCTTCCGGTACAAGGAGTCGGCTATTTGTGATAGTGTGACAGGCAGTCGAGCATTTATGGTGTAATAGGCAAATGAGCTGTGCAAAATAGGATTAGTACTTAATAAATGTTTAGCTTAGGTAGTAAATGACCGTTTATGTTACACTGAGGATGGGAAAGTGTAAAGTATGTGTGCGTGTGTGTGTGAAAGAGAGAGAGAGTTTTACTGGTTCAAAATGTTTTATGGTCAAGTTTTGTGAAATACCATACAGTCCTCTCACCTTCTAAATTATAAACCTTTTTTTTTTTTTCTTGTTATATTGTACAACACTTTACATCTTCTGATGAACATGTTTACTTCAAAAAGTTTGTTATACTTTTAAGTTACAGGATATACTTCCAAATATTGTATAAGGTTATTAAAATTAAAAGCAATACTTATTACAGGTAGTGATATTATCAATAAAAGTTCGTCTTTATACTATATACCTAAAAATACTTTCGCTGGTACCTTCACCGTTATCTTATGGGGGGAGGGGGGGCGGAGACTCACGTTCATCATTCAGTAACTATAAGGCAGAAACCATCCCCAAATGTTCATTTATATTATATCTTTGTAGGATATAAATGCAATGGACATGCTCATAACACGAATCATCGACACAATATCGTTCCCCGGTGAAGGAAAATATGTCGTACAGCAATTTCGATAGGACGCAAGCAGTCAAACGCTTACTAATTTTTCTAATGAATGGATAAAACGCACACGGTATTAAATAATAAAATTGATTGGCCAGCTACCTTTCCACCTTCGCAGACAGAGGCTCTGGGGCACTGTCTGCTGTCATGATGTGTGGTTGTGTTGTTTTCGCTGCTCAAGTAAGGTGACAGACAGATGGCCAAGGGGTTTAACCCACCACCTCGTTTGTGTAAGAGTACTGTTCCTTGAAACGTAGTTACCCCCGTAAACAGGATTTACTTTCCAGAATGATTTAAATCCAGATAATAATTTTAAGTATTAAAGTCCGTAATGGAATTTGAAGTAGTACCTCTGCATAAACATTCAGAGCATTTAGACGAATGCGCCAATATTCTTAATGCTGAGTGGCCAAGAAGCAAAGCGGCAAGGTTGAGAGAAGTGCAACCACAGTGTCTTTTTTAGACGTTTTACATGTTAACTAAAACCTCTTTTTATCAGGAGGAATTTTGTGTTTAAGTTAATCAAAGTCGAAAAATGTCATCGATAACAATGATTCTATTCTGACCTTTTGAGCTTAAATTCGCAGATAAATTCTATGGGTTTTTGTGTGGCCCAAAATGCAAGCACAACCTTAGTGAAATCTGCATTAATTTTCTTTGTATGATGCATTCTTTACGAAAATGTTGGAGCCTGGTTAATACCAAATGATACAATAAGTGAACGTAATTAAACTCCTTTTATCACTGTTTTTGCCTTGGCCACAGAGAATACAGCCTAAGCAAGTCATGCGATGGCATGCCGTGTTCATTAGTCTTTCGAAGAAAAGAAACTCATGAAGTTTTGGGATACAGTCGGATAGCAGCAGTTCAAGGGAAACATAAAGCATGTCTCTTTGAATCTGGTATGATGTCAATTGTTTAACTTTTAAACCGAAAAATAAAGAGAATTTTATATTAGTGCAATTGGAATTTAGCACACAGATCAGTCAAAACAAAACAAAAAAAAAAAAAAATTAGTAATTGAAGATAGGAGTCTTTCTTTTTGGAGTAGTATGATAACATAATTAAGGTACATATAATGCTTGATCCTGGTTAAGAGTTCACCTGTGGGGCAATGTGTTTATTGCATAAATGCCACCTGATGACAGGTCTGGCAGTAAGTGAAGATTAGGTATACACATATAAAGCAAAGCTTACAGGCTGTACATTCATGTTACTACAATTCATGTAAATGTGTGTTGGAGAATAAGGTGAGATTGAGCAAAAGTATGAGAAGCACATGACTGCATCAGTATAGTGCATATTTTATTACATTTTATTTGCCTCAGTTATAATACGAAATGACATGAGAGGAGTTGGCTTTGGAAAGAAACTGATGACTGCAACAGAGGAATATGCTAAAAGGTAACAACTTTCATAACTGGTCACATTCTGCTATGACTACCATTGCTTGGCATTGATGGCATCACCAACGTTGTTGTGACAGACATTTTGGGATACAGGTGTGGGACGAAATAATTGTCTTTATGGAACATGGCCTGTCACTGCAAAATTGGGCAATGTGTTGCTGGATAAGAAGACCCTTGATTGCATATCTTGTACTCTATTTTTTGATCTGTGATAAGCCAAACAATGCTTAGAACAAGTTATTGTCTCATTGTTTTAGCTATATATAGATAGCCTATGCACCTTAATAAAAACATGTCTTTTTAGTACATCTAATAGATATGCCACACACATTTAAAAAAAATTATTGATGGTATATTTAGGCTTCTGCCAAAAAAATTACATTAAAATTTAAAATATGTTCTCTCTCTATATATATAGTTCTAGTTGATTTTTGTTTCAGCCTTGGTTTCTTAAGAGCTTTCCTCAACACTATTGATAAAGAAGGATTTTATTCATATCTGGGCTATGATAAATGTGGACCAGTGACCAGCTTGGGAGCAAATGCTCACAGACTTCCAGATGATATGGTAATCATATACTACTTGTGCTTTATGACAAGAAAACTTTGTCTCGTGCTATGTTGTGAGATAATGTTATGGTATATAAAGTCTAGAACTTGAACAAAGTTTTTCTCTTGATTCCTTCTTTTCATTACATTTAGTGTTGTTTGTTTCATGAATCACTTTTGATCATTCATGTTGGATTCACATTGTACTTATAATTTAATGCTTTAATTATGTGCTTAACTCTCAAGAACAAAATAAAGCTGCATCTTAACTACAGCCTACAATCTTTCATAGTATTCCAAAATTCATGCTTTTTATTTTGGACAGCTATTAAAAATACTGGGAGCCAGAGAAGAGGAACCAGAAGAGCAGAGGGAAACATCTACCAATAATGTTTCATCTGTCTCTCAACTTCCAGCTCAACTGCAGCAACCTCCTCCACCTCCACCTCCTCCTCCACCACCACCAAAGTCATCAACATCTGCGGTCATACCACAAAGTCGTCATGCCATCCGGATGAATCCTAATTCTGTCATCTGGATGCAGAAGATTCTTGCATAGAGACAAGAATCACCAAAATAAATTTTTTAATGCATTTAACCTATGGCACTCTTGTTCCTCTTTTGGAAGAAACTTAAAAGTGTAGTTTTGTTGCTGTTTTTTTGGTTTTACAAAACTGGATGTGTCAAGTTTAATGTTAATGTGTTTGTAGTGATGCATGATAAGACTATGGTGCCAGTGCTGAATTATTTTATCTAATACCTGTTATTTGGCAGAAAATTAAATGAGTTATCCATATAATTTTACTTCAAAATTAAATGGACCATAATCGTACATTACCATCAGTTATGTCTCTGTGATTTTGTAGCATGAAGTACAGATGAACTGTTGCAACTATCAAAGTCAGACATATCAGACTTACAAGGGAGAGATTTTGTTAAACATGTCATGCTGCTGAGCAGCTGAATATGGTCTGCCTATACAGTAACTGTGAATAATGTGCCAACCGGTTACACTGATGGTTTATCATTTCACCAAACAAAGTCAGGTGTTATTGTTTTTATTTGGTGTTGTGATGCTTGATCCTTCAAGTTTTTTGTTTAGAATCCGAATGCTTTTTTCACTAGTCCTAGACAAAGCAATCAGAGTTTGTTGGTTTGGTGGTTTTTTTTTGTGTTTTTTCTGGTCAACATGCCACCACTTCAATTTTGCAAAAGCTTTGATAAAGATAAGATCTGCATGCAACAAATTTGTGTGATAAAAATAGTGAATTCAGAAAGCATGTTCAGATTTTATCTGGCAAAAGGTATAACAAGTGCTTTTAAGAGTATCCTACAACTTTTAAAAGATTATTTATGATGTCTAAGCTAAGAGATTAGTTGTCCACGTGCCAAATTTTACAAATTTGTTGGATGTAGTAATTTTTGTGGGCTTTGTTTACAAATTACTAAAAATGTGTTATACAAAATATGTTCCTATATAAAATATATACATGATTTTCAACGAATTACAAAGTTTTGTTTTTAAAAAAATCAGTCAACTGTCTTCTTAATTATATTTGTGGCAGAATCACAGTTGCTACAAACTTTTTATATAATGTACTTTGATGTGTATTTATTTATAACGCGTGATATGTGTTTAGAAACCATTGTTCTGATAGTCATTAAATATCCTACTTGGAAAAGCATAAGGGCCAGATAGAAAATAACTCACCAACCTCAACAAGTGCAACTTTTCCAGTATTTTAATTTCATTGACATTCAGAAGAATTTTATTTGTAAACCAGTACCATTTCAAGATGTGGGCAGTCAAAACACCTCACACCCAAATTAAAAAAGTCACAGGGACCTATCAGAACATTTCAACACAGAACATTTTGACACAGTCAAAGATGTGTATGGAGACCATTTGCTTTCTCACCATACTAAACAAGTGTCACTACAGCTGCTTGAAGGATGGCCTCCTGTTGTAAGAACTGGAACAGCTGGGCCATGTTTGCTGCCCATTGGATGGCTGGCCTGAACACAATATCCTAGTATGTCCCTCATGCGCTCAGTGGAAGCAAAGTTAGGTGAAACATGGTCAGTCAGGCCCCTTAATTTGCTGCTGCTGTAAGCTGGTTACCAATGAATACGATGGAAATCGACGATCACCTGGATTCATGGTCTGTAAAGCTTTCATTTCTGTACCAGATGCCAGTAATGCATGCCATGAATGAGATAAATATAGATCCCATTCCAAACTACCAGAGAGCTGCTGCCTTGGTCGCTAATAGACGTTGACAAATTATTCTCATGGGTACCACCACACTTATTGCCTACCATCAGTGTGGACAGAGCAAGCCTGGACTTATCAATAAAAAGCACTTTGACCCACCACTGTCATGTCCAGCAGTAATACTGTCTGCACCACTGCACACAAGCCTTGTGGAGTACCTATTTCAGTGGCTCACAGATGGCAGTAGTTCTGCTATGCAGATTATGCTGGTGCAGGCAGTTGTGGATGATCTGCAGTCTTACATTGGCATTGCCATTCTCAGACATTCTGCAGCGATGGTTCTCAGACATTCTGCAGCGATGGTTCTACTGCACAGAGCAGTTAACTTTATGAGCTGGTCATGTGAGTGCCCTAGGGTGTTGGGCCATCCAGATCAAGGGCATTGTTCAGTGTTCAGTCATTTGAAATCAATCACTAAATGTCCCTAGCAATCGGGACACTTGCTGGATATGCCGTCTTTGTGCCATCCCATAGACTGGCCACAATCCACTGGTGTCTGACTCCTTCATGGCAGTTTCCAGTTCATTCCATAGTGCACAGTGCTTTAGTACAGGCTTTTATTTATATTTTATACCCTAAAACTGCAACTAGCCCTTAACTTTTGATGAGTATATGTGAGAAATTTGTCTTGAAAACAAAAAACTTTAAAGTTAAATCCACATGCAATGTAGATGGTATTAAATTCAAAATAAAGATTTAGGATATTGTGCACATAATATTTTTGACAATCACTTTAAAACTTCACACTACTTAACTCTTCTTCGGTGTAATAGGCTTCTTATGACAACTATTTTCAAATAACTGATGCTCATGGATTGCTATTTGTGTGCAAGGACATCGATCTGTGCACAAATGACTGGCTTTTATGCAGATGTATGATTTCAGTGGATTCATATTTATGCCAAAATGTAAATGGCTTACAGTATGAGACACATGCATTATATTTTCAGCTTTTAAAAGCCAGATGCCTCACGTATTTTCTGTATCACAAATTGTTTAACTGCCAGATGATACACTTTTACTAATTCTTTGGCAATGGTAACAACTGCTTATAGGCAATATTATATCCAAGTATTAGAGAAGTGTTTGTTTGCTGTTGGTCTGCATTCATTTTGTGAGATGAACAGCCCATTAAGTCTTTCTCCACATCAGCTTGTGGCTGTAGAGATCACATAGCGAGATGTTTGTGTTTTTGTCATTAGTTAGTTCTCCTACCTTCCTACTCATTTTAGCAAACATTTTGCAGACATTTTTGTGTGTAAAACACAGTGGTGGTGAAAAAGCCCTATATGCTCTCAAAGTTTGAATTCTCTTTTTGATTACCAGGCATTTCAAAGCACACACTTTGTAATAAAATTTATTTCAATATTGTTTCATACATTAAGTACACAGAGGAGAAAAGGATAAAGTGTACAAACCTTGGTTACTGAAATACATCTTTAATTGTCCTTTAGAAATTCAACACACTCTGATTGCACTCTGCAATAGAAATAAGTAAAGAGAAGAAGAGTAGTTTGGAAGATTTGTTTGAAAGCAGCCTTCTAGCCAGGAATGTAACAAATAAGTAGTGATGCACAGATGCATACACACATATACAACAGATGTTAATTGCTGCTATAAATTTAATATCTATAGTAGTACAAGAAGTAGAAGAAAGTCCTTAAATATAGGAATGGATTCACGTATGACAGTTTGTAAATTAAAAAAAGCAAAACTACCTGTGGAAGAAAGAAAGGATTTTCAATTATGAAATTTTTAGTTATATTATATTTTCTATAGTTCTTGTTATGTTTATAATTAACCTAAGTTGTAAAAAGACATTTGAATAACTGAACCAAAATACACCTGTAACAGATTTTTCTATAACCCTATTTTCTGACACCATTTAAAAAATTCAGAAGCTGTGAAGCACATACCAAGTGTTCTCTCATCAGGTGTGATTCACTGTGCACAACATACATACAGAGAGTTAAGCCACCTACACCACTTATTTCGTTTGGTTCCAGACCTAACACAACGAACACTTTTATCACAGATAGTAGCGGATATGCCCATAAAATTAAAAGTTATTTAGCTTTTTTTCTTCACATTTTCAACGATCATGTTCATCATTCTGTGTGTGTTTTGCTGCAATGACTTTCACTTCCTCCTCCAGTGAAAATAAGTGCTGATCATATGCATGTGGTGATAAAGATCGCAATGCCTGCGCAAGATTCATCAGATAATCTATGTTCTTTCCACTAGGCCCAACTGAATGAAAGATCTGATGAGCGATGTCTGTAAGTGGGGCCGGACCAAGGAAGAACGGATTGTTCTTGGTGCCAACATAGACATTCAGGAGGATGGGTCCCTCAGTAGAAGGGGGATCGGGTACAAATTTCACCTCATGAACTTCATAGCCGCCCTTTTCACGGTGATCAAGATGTGAGCGCACCCTTTCCACATGTTCATCTGAGATCTTGTATGCGACTCCCCACACACATTCCTAGTACAGAGCAAAAGATTTGTCATTCCATACATCAGATACAAGAAAGTATCATAAATGACACATTAATGTATGACAATTCTTGAGGATTACCAAGGCCTTAGCTTTAGGACTGCAGAAAAAAATGCAAATAAAATTTTTATAAACTGTTCCTTCCAGTGTCATAATCTGCTGCCCAGACTGAACTGTTGAGTATAATACATAAAACTGCTGACAATTTTTATCACAAGCAATAAATAATTACCTGTATTAGAAATATTTCTTAATGGAGCACACATTGAGGCATGTTAGCATACGTGTCTAAACATGGGCATACATGTTTGCAAATAATTTGTGTGGTTGGTGTACTGTGTTTTTTGTGAGAAGATGACAGGATAACACAATTACCTCTGGATTTTCTGTTGGAATAAGGGTTACAACTCTTCCTGGCTGTTGATACAGAAAAAAGGCAAACAATTCAGAGATGAGTTAATCTTTTGCATGAGCATTAAAATACCAGTTTTATAAAACAGTTCATATAACTAATTTATAATATTTATAAACAGCATTAAAAAGGGGGTCAAAGAATATTGCCGAAATTTTAATATAAAACTAAAATACATTTATAAATGGCATTGATACAATCTGAAAACATAAGGCTACCTGTAAATCATTCTCCACCCCACCTTTTAACAATTGTTAAAGTAGGAGAGCCCAGACTGCCATGACTCATTTTACACACCGCAGACTAGAATTTGGATTAGTTGTTTTCATGGCTTAGTGTCATGGTATCCATAACAACCTATGTCAATCCATGATGGACCCTTCCAAAGTAAAGTTGTTTCCTTTTTGTTAATTGTTAAGCACTCTTGGCTCCTTGACAGCCTCATATAACTGTAAAAGTTTTCCTAAAATAAAATTTTTTAAAAATGTCCAACACTACAAATCCGACCAAACGTTACTTTATTACCACATAATGGTAATGCATACATGAATATCTGCATGTTTTGTTTATATCTGCTGATCTGAAGAAACTTGTGGCCGTCTAAGCTTGGGTATCCTTTGATATAAAAGGCCTTAAATGAAGGTTGGTTATGAGTGGCTTGGCTACCCTCCATCCTTCCAAAGACTTGCCTTGCACCAGATTATTGTATGACATGTAATCATACGAAATTGACTAATGAATGACAGATCTTTATTACTATAATCAGAGGTACCCTGCTCCCCCCACCAGCTGTTCTAAAACTTGCCTTTCCCGGTACTCCGCGATGATCTTCGCTCCCTTGCCAAAATCTTCTACAATATCCTTTGACATACCCGACAAGCTTCCTTTCGTACGGAAAATCCACTTTCCAGATAAGAGATCCATACCCAAACACCCACATAGTTAACAAAAATTTAAAAAAAAAAGAAAACAAAAGAGGGACAGAGCTACCCCGTGTGTATCCACCTAAGCTCCCACACTAAGGGATGTCACTCTTAAGGACCCATAACCTTGTGTGTTGATCGTTCGATCAGGCTTTATAAAATAAAATCTTGACGTACTGTTCGTATCGATGGCGTAATTGATATATAGATTTTTATCTATGGAAAGAATCGTTGAGGGTTTTTGTCTTTGTTGCGTTTCGGCAAGCTTTCTGTCACCTTTCTCGCTGCTGAATCTCTCGATCTCTCTCGCATGCGCGCGCACACACACAAATTCGTTAAGATCGATCAAGGACATGGATATTAGTTTGTGGATCGATCTATCACTTTATGCAATAGGGAATTCTCTCGCTCGCTTTCTCCTCTCTATCTCTCGCACGCGCGTGCACACACATAACAACAAACAAAATAATGACGTGCACAATTAAGCAATTATAAATAAGAGATTACATCAAAATTTTATATTTTTGTGGTCGAATCACCATTCATACAGATGATTTAGTCGAATTCTGTGTATGGGTTGTGCTCGAATTGACTGTCGACAGTTGTGGAATCAGCTCGTGCGCCGGTGTCGACGCGGAAATTGAATTGCCATCACCCCCCACACCCACCCCCATTTTCTGAAAAAATAATCAAACAGTCTGTGAGCCGCAAAAGGGTTAAATATTCTGAAGAAACACGGGAGGCACGGACTGTCCGTGACATCGTCCCTCTGAAGGTGTCACCTTGGGATGACATATATAGTCTTACCTTGGACGAATTGAATTATAGGTTATGAGGTGATATATGACTGGGGCGAAATGACCTATATACCTATATACGTGGCCGTTCATAATATCCTGAAGGTTTCTGCTTTGTTGTTGATGTTACTGTAATTCTGACTTTGCTTTCGTCAGTGTGTCTTCATTCCATATATACGTTCGCGCTGTCTTTCAGTCTGTTATTTTGTAAGGTCTTGCAGTTTAAATTTGCTTCCGCAATCAGGTTAATTAATGATTAATCAGGTTAGTAATACTGCGCTCATTGAGCTCTTGTATAGCTCAATTCAGTGACTTGAAAGGGGTTTTCGTTGATGCTTAATTTTCGCATATTTGCCGTAGTCTGTCAAATTACTTTTTAAAGTCGATGAAGTTGGAGAGGATCGAGATATCTCACTGCAGGGCTTGTTGATCTTTTTCTCTGAGAATGCGACAAATATAAAAGATCTGTTCAGCTGTACGTGTACCTTCCTTATCTGAAAGTTGTTAATGTTACAGTTTCCAGTCCATCGGCTTAATAGTACGGCAGCACCTATAGATATAGATATGAGTGATAAACAGCTAAAGAGAGGTCGAGCGCCAGTCTTTAGCAGCATAGCGCGGTATGTCGACCGACTTCACGCGCGCTATGCGGACTGCATATATATATACTGACTTGGCATCAATATACAGTGCGCAAAATATCGGGAAAAAACAAACAGCTCAGTTACTCGGAAAAAAACCATGTTTCTTGTGTGCATGCAACGTGTTTTTTTGTTTTTGTTTTTTTTTTTTTTTGCATACAATTTTATCTTCGCGCTCTGTGTGTATGTAAAAGAGAATTCTTGATTTTTTGACAATGGCCGGTGACAGACTATATATACAGTATTGCTATGCCAAACATGAGAGAGCTATAGAGCTGAAGTCAGTGCATGATGTGTCATCGTGAATTTACTTCCGACGTGTATTTATGCTGCTGCATGGTACGTTCTGCTATATGAGGTACAGCTAGCTATAGTTCCTTCGCCCTCGAGATAAAGGATATAGAGGCTTGACCACATTTAACCGACTTAGGAGAACACTTGAAAGTTCAGAAAAACGTCGTTAAGTTCAACATGACATGCACAGCTAGATAACGAGGGTTAACAACCTTCAGTTTTTACCTCAACCACAGAAAGGCAAACGCTCTACTTCCAAGGTTATCGCATCCTATCAGAAACTGATCGTCCTGAAAAGCAAGCATTTTTCACACTGCATATTATAGCTGTAGCTGCAGAATGTCATTTTATCTGTCGCGTGTGTATGTAAATATAGTATATATAGTGCGCGTGTACTGCAGTGTTCGCTCGGTAAAAATAAAACCCATCTAAAATGTCTCAACAGCAGCGTTTACATGTAACAATTACACGATATCGAGAACGCCCATATGCAGATGCCCCCTCTCTCTCTCGGTCTTAACAGCGCATGTGTGAGTATAATCATTATATTCATATATGTTTATTGCTTTATCTATATATAAGATCATCTTTAGACGACAGTTAAATTATATGAAGCTCAAATTAAACAACATTTAAATCCTCACATAGTATAAATATGGCACCTAAATAAGTATAGAGAGTATAGACATATATTGTACAGTCACTGCATATGCAGCCAGTAGATCGATCAGCTTTAAAATACTCTCATGCCATACATATTCATACCATGGACGTGTATAGGTGGACTGCTGTCTGTCTGCCAAGACCGACGCTTAACCTCTTGAGAAGTTCTCCGCTGTTTGTCTCGGTGAGCCTAAACAAAGAATGTGATTGAACCGGAAGCTTTGTAGCCTAATGCCTCGTTTAAGTAGTTAACTGGAAAAAAAAATCGTCTGCCAGCAGTCCAGTAATACAATTGAAGTTCGTGATCTATATATGTGTCAAGTTATCGCATCTTTATCCGTCGTCATAAACAAGTTATCTGGTTCCATTCTATATAGATAACGACTAACTGGCGCAGAACCAGGTCGATGCTTTGTCATCAATCTGCATAAATTCAACTAAAAAATGAGAGCAAGTTTATCAACAGGAAACAAAAACAAAAATTCCGACACCACCACCCCCCTTCTCCCTAAACCCACAACAACCAAAACAACCGAATGCACTCGGTGTAACCGGATCCAGCCAATTGCGTATAGGGTGATCCGCGGCAGCTATGCAGTGTTTTACTTTCAGTTGCACAACACTTGCCCGCTGCATGTGGTGGGACTAAGATCAGCTTCTTTAAGGGTAAGTGGGCGCACTAAAACTGCTTGCATCTTTAGCGACTCTCGAGCTAGAGAAAAGGATACACCAGTATAGTAACATGTTAGCTCTCGATAAATAGGATGTTATAATTGATATCGCTGTCTGTTTTGTTGGTATTTTATTTACTCTCGTCAAACGGTTACATCTATAAACGCGCAAGCGATCGAGGTGTGCCATATGAATAAATACACAAATTAAAACTTTTTATCACTCGTTCCCGTTTTAGTCGCTCTGATCGTTATCTGTCGATTTGTATCGTAATTATTATTGTGCTATAGATCATAGTCAGATCATAGTCATTAACTTAATTTGTTTCTATCACCTACCACCACTCTATAAAAGTGTCTGTTGATGGTGTGCGTGTTTGTGTATGTGCGCGCATGTACGTGTGTACATGAGAGAGAAATTCATGTATATTCGGTAGAAAGTATGGCTGGCTTTTATGGTCATATGACAAGCTCAGCACTATAGACGTTCCTTATCATCTGTCAACCAGAACTTTATTTGCCATGATGTGAACATATAAGGGATAATTTTAAACTAATGTCCAACTGAATTATCATAAGAAGCTGCGCGTTACTGTAGAGTGTAGACGCTAAACAGATATATGAGTTTTAGAATTAATTAAGGGCATGTAAATATACAGAACAAGAGAACAATTATGTATGGCATGCACACAGATGGGCAGCACACTTTCACGCTTTAGGATCACATGGGATGGAAAACAAGATTGCATGTAAAACATATAGCCACCTAATTGTTGTGAAACTTATCAACAGTTAAATCAGGTGTTGCCCTCTTTTTCTCAAGTGCTTTCTTGATGTAGCAAATCCCATTTCTTCTTGCTATCCTTCTCTTTATCTCATTTGTTTCTTCATCTCTGTTATTGTGTGTTAATGCATGCACAAAACCTTTAGGTTAACTTTCATTTTGGAGGGGGATGGTGGCACAGAATGATAATTAAATTACTTGTACACTATGAGATACAGGCTATACTTGTGAAACTTTGGGTGACCGGTTAATGAGGTGTGAATCTATGCATGTGCCTTTGTCTGTGGATGAACATAAAAGCATGATGTACTGAAAAAGTTCAGAGTATGCAGAATCTAAAGTGATATATCAAGGTTGCATCATTTGTGACCCAAATCAGACATGGGCAACAAATATTTGTACTCCATTTTTTTTTGTGAGCTTAATTTATGAATGCCACAAGATAAAGCAGAGAAACAAGATGACCTGTATGAGTGAGGTGTCTGATTTTCTGACAGCCTATTTAGCTACAGGCACAGTTGGCAGCACGTCGATCCTGGCATCCAATGACAAAGTTCTTCTGAAGGGAACTGTAAATTGTTTTTGACAGCAATGTCTTACATCAGTAGACTTATCTTCTATGTCAATGGAAAGAAGGTAATGTTATTATGCTTTCTGGGTTTTTTGACATGCTTTTATGATTTATTACTGATATGATTATTAATATACATACAGCCATGTGTGCACAGACATATGTGTGTGCATACACACACACTTCAAGAAACTTTTAAAAACAACACCATTCTTGATGTTTTGGAGAATAACTTGACGTATCAGATCACATAACTCACAATACCAGAAAATTGGACAAAGACAAGTTAATTACTTTTTTTGACAAACTATAACTGCAGCTGATGTTAGTCAAAGGTATCGTAGGAAAGAAATATATGCATGCTTATTGTTCATATATTTTATATTGTCACTTTGTTTTTTTTGGTATACAGATTGAAGTTGAGAATCCAGACCCAGAAGTTACTTTGCTGCAATATTTGCGGTGTAACTGTATCCTTTGATAATGGCAAATCCTTCTAGATTCTGAAATTTTTAAAGAGACTTTAAAACTGCAATAACAAATTTATATCCTTTTAAAATTAGTGGATAGTGGGGTTTTTTTTTTTTTTTTGGGTGGGGAAGGGGAGAATCAGTACGCTATATAAAGCTCTCAACTTAATACATCTTTTGTAGTTTGATAAACAATGTTTTATGTCATTTGAAAGCTTCCATTATTTTAATAATCAGATCTACTTGGTATACCTTTTAACCTGATTACAAGGTCGGACTATAGTTAGCTGTAATACAGCCTCAGCTGCTGCTGTTTTAACCTATAACTACCAAGAACCAAACACTTTTCTTGCTGAAAGCTTGCCTCTTTTTTTTATCTTCTTTTTCTTTCCTTTCTCACAGTAATTTTGAAAATTCTAAAAACATTTCAGTATCAGTATCTCTGATTTAGAATATATTTTGCATTCAAATATTTCACTTCATTTTCTATATAAAAACCAATGTTGGCATCCTTGACTGAGCCTCAGTAAGACTGACAGGAACTAAACTAGGGTGTGGTGAAGGTGGCTGTGGTGCATGTACTGTCATGGTCTCAAGATATTTACCAAGTGATGACAAAATACAGTATCCTCAATACAGTGTGTGTGTGTGTGCATGCATGCACATATGTGTATACTGTATATATGCATTTATGCAAGAGAAAGATTTGTAAATTAATGTTTGGGACTTTTAGGTATTGTGAAATTCTTTTCCAGAATTACACTTTGACTTTGTTTGTAACTAACTTAAGTTTTTTTTACTTCATATTTTTTGATTAGTTGAAGGATTATGTAAAATAAAATTCACATTCAACAAGCAAGACATTATCAAGATAAATTATTCTATAAAGTAAAATTATACAGCATAAGTATGAGCCTTACCCATGGTTGTCAGACACTACAGTGTCAATGCATGTCTGGCTCCATTGTGCTCTATGCATGGTCTGGCTGTCATCACTGTGGAAGGCATTGGAAACATGCAAGCTGGCCTTCACCCAGCACAGGTTGTCTTTATTGTCATAAAGTAGAAGCATAATGATCATAAAAATGTTATCTAATATGAAACAACCAGAGTACTATGATTGATCATTTGGTGTATCATGTAAAAAAGATGCCAGACTTGAATCAGCTGATCAACATTTTGTCACCTTGAAAATATACACTATATGTATATTCTGAATTTAATGGTTATTGGTATCAGTGACTTGAACATGCATTTCATATCTTTTTATGTCAGTGTCAGTGCATATATGGCCTTTTTTTCTTGTGAATATAATGAAAAAAATCTGTGTGAAGTCACCAAACAGCTTGAGCGGTTAATTATAGAATAATTTAGTGGTGTCAGTGATTTGATCTTGAATGAAAGAATGAATGACTGAAAACAAACCTAACTTGACTTGAAAAGGTAAATAAACTGATTGATCATGTCATCAAGGCTGGTTTGTCAGCTACTGATAAAGATAACAAATTGGAACAATGTGCTTGACAAGATAGTATAATGTGCACTGAATTACAGAGCATGAAAGATAGGCAACTGAAGATTGTCCGAAAAAATGTGCACTACTCTTCAAAACTATTCACTACAACTGCTTAGGGCCTAAAGCGAAAAGATGGTGAACTAACTGAAGAACCTCATCTTGTAAACAATTCACATTAATTGCCACCAGAAAACATCATCTAAAAACCACATACTCAAAAATGCTCATCAGCAGTGCACATGCATATGTGTGTGTGTGCTTGCCTATGCATGTGTGGTTGAAAAGTGAAGAAACAAGTGGTAAATAGTTGTGTGAGTGTTAAAAAATGCATGGGAGTGAGGGTAGTTACACAGTGTTTGTTTTTAATGTTCTTAGATTTTATCAGTAACACTGTGTGTGTAGCATATAATTGTATCTTAACATAAGTAGTTACACTACCAGGGCACACAATATTCTTTTTGTTTCCATTATTATTATTGTGTCTGTGTGTTTAAAATTTTTTTGTAAAGTGCTTATTGAGCCTGCCTTAGATGGTGGGGTAAAGCACTATATAAATCAACTTTATTATTATTGATCAGGAAAGACTAGCTTCTGCTCATGGGTCTCAGTGCGGCTTTTGTACTCCTGGGTTTGTCATGTCTATGTACACACTTCTTCGGAACCATTCATCACCTTCTGCACAGCAGCTGGAATCAGCCTTTGATGGTAAGGTGGAAGTTTCAATCCTGAGACTATAAGAGGCAATGGTTGTCACTTTTGACAGCTATAAGTATCTGTCGTCCTTGAAAAGCTCCTTGGACGAGGTTTCTTAACTTTTTCAATGTTGCTTGGAATGGGTTTATACAGGAAGTGTCTTCATTTAGATAGGTAAAGAGAAGAAATTAAGAAATGGGAGTTTTTTAAAGTTTGCATTATTAAAAATAAACCCACTTTTGTGAATTTGAATTTCTTAATATTACCTGAAATACACTTATACATATTATAAAATATCAGAATCTCTTCTGATATTTACTGATGTATGCCTTTAAAGGGAATCTTTGCCGTTGCACTGGTTATCGTCCTATTATTGATGGCTACAGATCATTTATTAAGGTAATGAATTTTGGCTTCCTTTAAACAGATTCATTTGGGTGTAAAAATTATTTAAAACATATAGAATTTGTAAAACTGGTTAAAACTTGTACATATTTAAAGGCCATTCAAAACAACAGTTTTGTTTGAGTTTTGTGTGAATGTTAAAGTAGGGAAGTGGATGTAATTCTTTTGATAATTTTTGTTTCATACTTGAAGTTATATCTCGGGAGGATTCTACTAAATTTGACTATGGGGTATACATTATAATAACATGACTTTTAATAGTAATATTACTTGTATTGCTTAATTAAACAATATATTGTTTTATGAGCTGTATTACTTCATCCATGTTTACTTTAATATGGCAGGGGGATTGTAAGAGCAAGAATTGCTGCATGGATAAATATGCACAGGTATGGTGACCATTGGTAGACCTTTGCTTTTGCAATTTTTTTTAGTATACATAAATATAAATGTTCTGACTTTGATGATGTATGGGGCAGGTGTTCACTAATGGTTTGTGATTACTCTTTTTATTCTAATTATTTTCATTGGCACAAGCATGTGAGTATGTGGACACTTTGTAAGTGCCATTAACTCCTCCATCAGGTAGGTATATATGTGTATCACAGATATTTATTTTTGTTGCATACATATATTAGTACATATTGATTCATATTATTTTATGTAACAGAGTGGATGTGGGAAGGATAACTGCTGCATGGTTGGAGGAAAAAATGCCAGCCTGACTTCTGTTGATGGACCTGCTGAGGTGATTTAATTTGACTGCTTGATTTTAGCTACAACATAGGCAAACTTTTAACTTTTGTCCTCATTTCTTCAGCACTCATGTGGCCTTAGATTGACAATACATGTACTCTTAATTCTCTATCATCTAGTTAGAAATAATTCATTTTCCACTCAGGTCATTTACAAACTTTGTCAGCCGATAATTAAGGAAGTATTACTGTTTATACAGTTTAGTAAACAATAAATTAGTAAATGATAGTTTATTCGTTCCATCATAATATTAATATAATAATTCTATTATCTTTTTGTTTAATGATTTCATATTCATATATTAGTGTGGTTGTCTTTAGATGTTTAGTTTTGTCTGTCAGTATGACCAACAGTGTTAACTGTCTGAGCTGTATAACATATAAAGTGGTAATTGTAGTTTAAAAAGGTAATTATTTCTATAAGATTTTCTCAATTTTGTTTTCAGGAGACAAAAAATTCTCAAGAAAAAGTAACTTTGTATGACCCTACACAAGAACCTATTTTCCCCCCAGATCTCAAAGTAAGAATGGACATATTCATTTCAGTGAAGTGCAGAATGCGTATTAGGACTGTACATGTATATTACATCAGAAGACTTTATCCAGAAGAGCTTTGGTACTTTTGTCTTTCAAACTTGGTAAAATATTCAGATTGATGAGCATGCTGCAATATTTATAGGGATGTCAGGGCAGCTGATCAGCTAATTTTATGTCTCCTTCACAGATAAGTCATTTAACAAATGTTCATAAATAATGATGTGACATAAATATTTTTATTTAATTAATTTTTGTTCAGATTGAGCAGAGGAATCTTCAAAGCCAGCCTTTGAAATTTACGAGCGACCGCATCACTTGGTATCGACCAACATCACTGAAAGAGCTTTTGAGATTAAAACAGCAACATCCTGACTGCCGAATGGTTATTGGCAACACAGAAATAGGTGAACAAAAGAGAAAATGAACGGACTGTACTTGGCTGGCTCTTTCATTTTCAAACCTGTGAATTAAAAAGTTTTGCCTTTGAATTGCAGTTATTCTGACTAAACATATACAAGTATTGGTACTGTAATGGCCATACTATTCACTTGTGGTCAAGTTTGGTGGACAGGAATTTGTAAGAAAACGTTTGTATGTTTCTTGATTAGCCATCCTGGAATCCTTTTGGCATATTTTAGCCTTGTTTACATTTATTTTAGAGCTATAGTCAGTGGAATGGGAAGCAATTAATGTGCAGATCTATTTGCATGTTAAAATAAAAGCAAAGACAGTTTGGAGTAAATGGTCACCAGGAAACATCACTTAGTCACCCATGCTTACTTACAATTTTTTTTACTAGGAAAGGATTGTAAATTATCTTTAAAAAGTCACAGTTTGGTCAGAGCCTACACATTTTAGAGACAGAATGGCATGGAAGAAATCTCTGCTGCATTTGCAGGAATTGAGACAAAGTTTAAGAAGCAGTACTATCCAGTCCTTGTTGCTGTTACCAATGTTGCGGAGTTGCTAGCTGTGGAGTACACCGAGGAAGGGATCAGGTTTGGCTCATCTGTCACTCTGAGCACACTGGACAACACGTTAAAAGAGGCTGTGAGAAAAATGCCAGGTACTGTCAAGTTTAAAGCTGTTGATGCTAAATATTTGAATCTGTCAAGGATTCAATTTCACAGTATTAACTATTCATGTTATATGTATTGATGGCACAAATATTTTGTTCATTTTAGGTTTGGGAAAAAGGATTTAAATATTGTTTCCCTAGTAACATAGACTGCTGCAAACTTATGGATACAACAAAGGACCCATATACTTTCAGCAGTCTTTAGTCAAAGAGCCATGACTAACCATTGGTTCAAATGCAGGTAACCAGATGGATCTGCTCCATAGTAAAATAAATCACAAAGAACTAGATCATGGCAGCTACAGGGATGCAGCTTCTCTGGAAAATAAATTAATAGTTTACT